>VOQK01021266.1:13718-30774 GCA_015052645.1 Benitochromis conjunctus
ACCAGTAAATGGTAGTATAAACAGAGTTTCACATTTTACTATTAACGGAAAGGCCTGGTAATGATACAGAAAACATAGTGTGAACAAAGTGAATTCACCATTTTAAAGTTAAAGGAAATATCTGGAAGCAGCACAGATGATATACCGTCGATCTACACAATATTCTGTTTTACGGAAACGTCTGGCAGAAAATTACAGGACTTTTTTTTTTAATTTTTTTTTTTACAGATTTCTTTCTTTTTTCTTTTTACAGTCAGGATTTTAATATCTAACTGAATCAGCCTTATAGAAGTTCTCAGTCAGTAGTTGTGCAGTGGTTTGTGAAAAATGACCAGTGCTCGTTGGAATTACAGCATTTTTATCAAGAACCTTAAACGTACTGGATAGTTCTGTGACAGTTCATATCATATCATCTGCGACAATTACAATATCAATTTTTACATTGTATAAAAATGTCATATTATGATGTCATATGGCTTTACACTCCCTAGTGCACTCAACAACAACACAAACCTGGGCATGTCTGAGAGCCAAGTATCAGCCTCTGATGATGACTGAGTACCTAAAAGGGAGCGATCAACAACCTCCAACAAAGCGCAGTACTTTGCAAATAATATGCAAAATACTACAAAATATGCAAAGTATTCTACCTTTAGGTGGAAACAACAAACGTGTTTCACCACTTGAGGCAAAAACACAACGGCGAGTCAAACCAGGGTACGATGGAGATACTAGCAGCTGGTGAGACGCAACCAAAATGTAAACAAATGACCAAACAGCGCTAGAACCCTCGCTAGCTGCACTCCATATCACAGGAAGAGCAAAGGGTGGATGGAAATTACTGACATGGTTACATGATGGAAAAACAGGGCTTTAAGCAACTGATTAAGAAGCTTGACCCAAGCAAGAGGCTCGATTATTGACTGATCCCACTATTGACTGATTGTTTTCTACATCCCAGGTAGAAAACAATTTTCAGTGTTATTATGAGACAATATTGTGCAGCTGCAGCAAGTACAAGTTTATCTTATTTTAGTTTTTGTTAAATGTTAAGCAGTGTCACTACTAATAATAGTAATAATGCTACTGCTTCTGGCACCTGGTTTAATAAGACTCAAACTCCAAATTACAAGTGTCATCCCTGAAAGTAGTTTATTGGGGAAAAAAAGGACGCACATAAGTGGTGCTCCCTGGAGCAATAAAACGTTTGCCTCAATTGAGACTAGATTGGAATATGCAAACATGCTGGTTGGTGTGTCAGCTATAATCTCTTTTCCACTAGTGCCTACTCAGCTCCAATCGACTTGGTTTTGGTCGCTTTCCATTATAAATGAGTAGCACCTCCGTGTGTGTGGGGTCATTGTAGCAATGTGTCCAAAAGCCTGTGACGTCATTTGTATGCAACACAAACACCACACAACAATGGAGGGAGTCGAGGCGATGGTATACCTGCTGCTTGGTCTACAGCTTTATGTCAGACTCTGAGACCACAGTGTTGACTTTTTGCAGCTACTTCCCTCGTTGCCGGGTTTCAAAAATGGCGGTTTTGAGTTCCGTAAAGGAGCCGCTCTCATGAATCATCGACTGACGCCACGTACTGGCCAATTGGTGGCATGCGGTCTCTTGAGGTCACATTTTTGGATTGGCTTAGATCGCTTGGAACCCCAGCTGAGTAGGCTGGTACTACCAACTAATGCAAAATCGTAAAAAGCTGAGTCGAGCCCAGCAGAGTGGGTACTAGTGGAAAAGAGTATACGTGGCAGCTTTTGTCTGCTTGCTTGGATTGGCAGGAAGAGGCTCGATTATTGACTGATCCCACTATGAAGGTGACCATCATAGGTTTTCTGCAGGAACACAATTAATGTCTAAATGCTGTGTGGTATTTGAAATCCAGGGCAGGAAACAACCATTTAAATTCACAAACTATTATACCACACAATCTGGGACAAAAAACAAACATGGGTCACTACACTACGGGGGTGGCTGTAGCTCAGGTGGTAGAGCAGGTCAGCTACTGACTGGAAAGTTAGTGGTTCGATCCCTGGCTCCCCTAGTCTGCATGCCAAATATCCTTGGGCAAGATACTAACCCCAAGTTGCTCTCCGATGCATCCATCGGAGTGTGAATGTGTATGAATGTTAATTAGAAAGCACTAAAGTATAGAGAAAGTGCTTGTATGAATGCGTGTGACTGGGTGAATGAGAATGTTGTATAGAGCGCTTTGAGTACTCCGGGAGAGTAGAAAAGCGCTATATAAGAATCAGTCCATTTACCATTTACAGTTAACTTCTGCCTTCATAACACCAAATGTGAAACAAAGTATTTGCAAAGTGCAATTCCATACAGCGTCTAGGCAATGTAGTACTCCTCCTCACCCCGATGGCTTTTAGGGGTGAATATATTATTCAGGCAAAGGCCATAAGTCTGTTACTACCAATTAGCAAAGACCTTATGAATGCAGCTTGCTAACCAAGCTTGACAGCATTATCACTTTTAATTTCTGATATCTAATTTCGCCCACTGGCTCAAAAGATCCAAGATTGTGCTGCCAAAACACCAACCATGACATTTCAAAATACAGGGGCCAAAACCAGTGGCTCATGTCATAGTGCCACGCTAGCCATGTCCATCGTTTATATACAGTCTATAGCTCTAACACCAAGAAACAAATGCATCCATTTGTCCATTTGAGACACACATAGAATGAATGCATTATGCTGCTCATCAGATCATTGTATTAGTTATTTGAAGCAGGTAACCTAAAGCTCTGTTTCTCATTTGCATTACATTTCTGTCAGCGTTGCATGCTCGTCAGCAAAAACAGACTCTTTCACCTAGTTTTTGGCTTGAATGTGGCAAAGCTGCTCTGCTGCATATCCACCAGCCTGTTCTTTAAATGAAGCTCCACCACCTTTAATAAAGCCATCACGCCACCTGCTAACACAGCCTGCAGACAAGTTTAAATGTGTGTATGTATGTGCACACTACTGATCCACGCATGCGGCCATCACAGAAGAAGAATACTGAACAAGCCAAGTTAATTATTACACTCCTGTCTGCTGACTCACACTCACATTAACAACCTGTGCACACAACATGCCACGTGTATGTATGGTGCTCTGTGTTTGTTTTAGTAAATGCCCTCACATGCACTCACATACAGTGCCAAAATAATAAAGACTAAGGGTAATATGAATAATGTGCTTTTACGTATAAATGTGATTCGGTAAATGTTTGGTTCACAGGTTTTACAGAGCAGAATTCTCATACTGTACCGTTTGTTTCGCTCCTCCTGCTCACAGTCAGATTCAAGTAGGAAGTTGGTGAGAAGGCGGGTTGGCTTAGACTCATTTAAAATGAGCCAAGCCTATGCAGAAAGCAGTGATCACCACAATGTGCATGCGGTTTTTCTTTCTCTTCAACTTTCTCCTATTTTACAGGAAAACCTCAGAGTCCAAATAAGCCAAATAAATCAATTCAAACTGTCTAGATACATGAACATGTTCTCCCCATGGATAATACTGAGGGATTTCTTTTAAAAGGTATTCAGTGTGCACCTGTGATGTAGGTTTGACTGCTGCTCTGAATGAATGTGTCAGTACTAAACAGCAGGTAAACACCACAGCCCACGTGTCATCCACTCATATCATGCAACAATCACCTGCTCTTGTAAGATGCCAAAAGACATTTGGTAATAACTGAAATATAGAAACTTGTTGGAAAAGAAAACCATCACAGTGTGAACCACTAATGCAGATCCAGTTTGTAGTAGGTGTAGGTAGGGCTGGGTGATGTAGCTTCCAAGTTCTATCTACAGCGATTCCACCTCAAAGGATGAAACAAGGTGATTGTTTCCATCTTTAACATGAACAATTTTCTTCCATGTTTTGAAAATCATTGTGTTTGTTAGAGGTTCTTGAAGTAGTTTAATAATTCATCAGAGCCCCTGCTGTCTGACATGCATGGGCTTGTCTGCTAGCTGTCTGTTTGTGTCTGTGCATGCCAGAGAACCTAAACACATGGTCACTCTGTAATTAATATATTGATAAGACACTTTAAAATCACGTTAAAGTTTATATTCAGTATTATGGATGCTATGATATGGAACAGCGCTAACTTGCAGTAGAAATTTCAATGTCCAACACTACACCAAGGATGTGTACTATTCTTCCACAAGATATTCCTCCATTTGGTCTTTTCATGAAGCGCACTGTCAAACACAATGACCCAAAATTTCCCGATTCAGTTCATTCAGGACCCTGGCATTATGATTCACAGCGTTTCCATCGTCAGCACACATTGGTCAAAGGATGGAGGGACTCAGAGTGGCATCCTGTCCTGAGGATAAAAATGCTTTGTCAAAGGCTAAAGCTTAGAATGGTGAGACACACTGGCCCTGGTGGCTGGGCCAACGTGTCAAAAGCTAAAGGAAGTCTCATGTACAAAGACATGCTTCTTATGAAAGTGTGATGTGAAGTTATTATCCCTTGTTTTATTTGATAATAATTTAAGCACACAGATATTTCATACCTTGTCAATATTTGATGGTTCCTGTTCTCCAACACGAATTAGCAACTTAAAGAAGATGGAAATGTATAATCTGTGACGTTTTATTAAATAAACTACAGACTTCTTTTACCCGTTCCTCTTATTTATCTGTTTAATGCAGATGGTAGCATTATTATTATTATCATTCATGTTTAGCCATCTCCTTATCTACCTGCTGCTGACAGGCCCAAATAAATTGCTGGAATGATTTCTTGGGTCCAGTGTTTAAAAACAGACTCGACCATTACCGTAATCTTTTTAAATATTATTGCAACACACTAGTTTTGTGTTTTCTCTTCTTAATATGCCAATAATGTGATTACTAACTCTGTTATTAAACAGATTAAATAATAATTAAATAATATTATTATTAAATCAAGTCTGATAGGTGGAACCACCATGCGGATGGATCAGCTGACAGCAGATTTACCAGCATTAGCGTAAATGTCAGTGATAAATGCCAAGAGTGTGAAGTACAGAAATGCCAAAGACATGCTTTCAAACAGTGTCACCATTCTGTAACGCGTCCACAGGAGAGTTTTCCTTCAAATCAAATACAAACTAAAGATTTAAAAACAAAAGAGATTGTTTAAAGTGAGTCTGATCATTTTTGTTACTTGGACTACACTATAGCACTTGGCCTTTAGCTCTGAAATAGCAGGATTTTTACTGACCTGTCCAGATCCCAAATACACACTGTACATTTGTACTGGTAGCAGTGTAAGCACATTCTCTAGATGTCAGTAAACCAGTGTTGAAGTGCAGATTTATTTAATTCAGTTTTATTTATAAAGTTCCAAATCAAAACAACGCCTGCCTCAAGGCACTTTATATTGTAAGGTAAAGACTCTACAATAATACTGAATAAATCTGCAAAATATGGCGACCTCCTATGAGCAAGCACTTGGGGACAGTGGGAAGAAAAAACTCCCTTTTAACAGGAAGAACCCTCCAGAAGAACCAGGCTCAGGGAGGTGCTGTGATCAGTTGGGGGTGAGGGGAATGAAATAGGAAAAAAGACACACCGTGGAAAAGCACCAGAGATGAATAATAATGATAAAATGCAAAGCGGTGTATAAACAAACACAGAGAGTGGAAAGAGTGAAAAGCAGCAGCTGCACATGGATCAAACAGTACCTGAGAGTTTAATCACATCTGTTTTTTCCCTCTGCTTCAGAGGTGAGAAGAATATTTGTTGTAGTATGAAACCAATGAAATGTTGGCATGCTTCAGCCTCTACAAACTGTCAGGGTCCAACAAGTTGCACTGTTGCTTTTGCCCTCCAGGGCTCAGCGCTCATTACGTGACTCAACAGTCGAAGCAACGGCTGAAATAAACTGGACTCATCTGAACGTTTTTGAGCAGCACAGCACAAATATCTATTTCAAAGACAGGATCTATTTGAACTGTTAAACATACAGAGAGCATTTCACACACCTTCAAAGCAGCAAAGTTTTAAGATGCATGAACTTAACCTTCATCGATCTGCTTATATCACTGTCATTAAACTTTCTGACTCTCAATGTCAACTACGAGCTGTGACCAAGTGTTTATTTCTTCCTTTTAAGGTTCTCCTCTGCCTTTTTCAGTCCTACATTTCTGACCTCACACACAGAAGACGACAAGCCAGCATGTAGTGAGTAGTCCTGAGGCAGAGGGCTTTCATCAGAGCATTTGCAGCTGGAGCCCCCAGGCCTGCCTGAGGACACGAGACCGGCTGAGTCTGGGACTTCTTTTAAATCTCTTCTTAAAAGGTACTTTTATCAGACAGCTGAATGATTTTATTTTACTTGAGGTTTTTTTGCCTGGATTGGTTTGATCTGTCTTAACATCTTGTGATTCTGTGAGGATGTGAGCTTGTGAGAGTGCTATTATTACTTAAGCTATAGATTATAAAATGATCAGATCAAGGCTCAAAACCTGTCACTGTTCTGACAGACAACATATACAACAGCAAATGCTAGTAAATAAACATAAAAACGATGCCAGCCTGACTGCAGCTCCAACCGCCTGCTGCTAAAAGCTCTCCAGGACAAGGGAAATGCATCTCAAACGGCTCTATTGTCTTCCCCAAATGAACTCAGCGTTTCTGTCTTCCTACTGTGAACAGACACAAGCACACACACTCACTGTGCTCGTGCTGGATGATCTGCTGCGCCATGTGAATCGTTTTCACTGAGAGCATCACCCAGCCAATCCTCACCTGCACTGACAATCAGCTCCCTGACTGACTCCCTCTGTGCCACATGCCGAGCTGTGTATCTGACCTCTGCCCCGCTTCCCCGATCAATCTCAGGTCATGAAGCATTAGAGCGTTTGAAGATTAGTCACTACAGCCTTCACAGAAGATCAATGAAACCAAGAAGAGAGCATTCACAAGGAGGCTCACGCTGTTTATCTTAGCACTTGGCTCAAATGAGTCATCATCATCACACATTATTTGTTATTAAAGCCAGCAGGAGCTGCTCACTCAGGGGCCAGCATCTTCATCGCTGTATGATCTTCATTCATACAGCTGTTTGAACCCCATCACTAACTAAGCTAAGCTAAGCTAAGCTATGGATCCCTTTTTGATCAGATAATCCTCACTTCAATTGGTATTTTCTATTATTACTGTAACAAAGTCGAGCTTAGAATAAGGTGCTGTTTTACCTCATAAAACCATTGTTATTAATGCTGACACTGTTCAGAGAACTGCAGTCAGCTTTCTGTTGCTCATATTCACACCTAACTTGTGCTCACACACCGTGCAAAAGCCAGCACCAGTCAAAACTGTGACACAAACACGAGACTGTTCAGAAACATATTTGGCAGTTAAATTACAGCTAGGTGACGAACTTCCTCCATGTTACCATTACGGTAAATGACAATGCTAGCTGCACAGTTTGATGTGTGCCGTGGATCAAATTAACTAGTCTTAACAAGTCATTTGGCAAGCTGGTCAGATCACCACAGACAGTTTAGGTGGACACAGACACAGAAATGCCACAGTCCAATACCTGTGGCTTAAAAACACTTCTGGGAAAACCGTGGTTGGCCATGACCTTTGTAAACACTTTCCAGTGTCTCAGACTTTGATTTTGGATCGTTCGAAATAAAACATCAAATCCACGTTGTAATTTTTTTGTAGAGCTGGGCAGAGCATGAACAAGTAAATAAATAACTGCAATCACGGGCATAACTTTATGGTTATAACAAATGTTAGGCAAATATGTTTATGGTTTGTGTGTCTGTGTGCTTCATGTGTCTGAAAGAAAGAAATTCTAAGAAGACACCCAACGTATCGGAGTATTGGATTTTTAAATCACCAAATATCGGCATTGGTATCACTCTTAAAACCTCTGTATTAGTCTGGCCCTACCAGCACTAGTGTAAAAGATAGGCCTAGCTTTAACCAGCATTCCCCAACCCCTATCCAAAAGACCCATGATTCACACGTTATTAGCCAATAAATGTCCATCCCTCCCTCCTCACATGGCAAAAGCAAAAGGAGCTTTAGGCTTCCTAACTGGGTGACATCTTGATGGCTACACTACTGAGCTAGTCTGCAGGTATCTGCTGATGGTTTGTAATGTTATCCGATAAAGTCATTTGAAAATGGCCAGCTAGTTGGGAGAATTTAGTTGGCGGGCTTCACATTGGCAGGTACCACTGACTGGGTTACTGGGTAATGACTTGTGATTGACAAGCTTCACACAATGAGCCTATCTCTGATAATTCTCCTTCCTGACTCCAATGATGACCATAATTTACTTAATGCTCCATCTGACCATAACTTTTGGATTCACCTGTTGGTCGGATATTTACTCTAACTGGAATCAAACCTTATACTCAACAGTGACACCAGAGAAACAGTATGTAACATCTATGCAGCTCAATTAATGTCATCATTTATTATCAGGCCAAAATACTGCTCCTGTCCACTTAGAATTGACAGATGTGGGCATTTATTAGAGCTGAGTCTTGCTGCAAAAGTAACCAAAAATAACCAAACAAGCATGTTTTATTCAAGCTTTATATTCATTTGTGAGCATTTAAAACTGCTCCACTCTGATGAATATTACTGTCACGTTTGGTCTGATCGGTTTTCTTGAATAGAGCTGACCTCTGGTTTTCTTTAATCTTGTAAAGTTTAGATGAGGTAACGATGTGTGTTCACCGATGATCCGGTGTGACTGCCTCTGCTATCATATGACTCTTCCTCAGCGTGTGGAGCACCCTGGCGTAACGCTAACCGACCTACATCAGTTATGCTTCGTGTAGTAACAGCTGACTTTGATACTAGGTTTCTGGGAATCAGTGAACCCTGTTTGATTACCGCTGCCCCCGTCCTAACCTCTCCGCCGTACCCTGCTGTAAACAGCCGTGCGTCAGCGTCACCACAGCACAGCGGAGCGGCTCTGCGCTCTTACCTCCGAACAGATGAGGCGAAAGGTGTGCTGGTAATGATCCAATCAACAGCCGGGGAACTTCTTGCCCTCCGCCCGAGCGCTCCCTGTCCGCCGCCTCCTCCGGGCTGCTGCCGCCGGACTCCGGGGAGCTGTAGCCTCCGCCGCTGTTGGGAATGTTAATGCCAGAGTGGGGTCTTAAACTCGCGCCCCCCACAGACCTGGCCCTGGCTCCGATCTGCTGGCTGGTGCTGGGTCCGGAGGCTCCGGAGGCACCGTGATACCTCACCCCCCGGGCGGCAGTCCTGCCTGCGCTGCTGCTGGACGTGCTGGAGGGCAGGTCCGAGCCGGAGTAGGCTCTGGTCCGTCCGTTAGCAGCTGGGTTAGCCGTGGGGCTGCTCTGCTTTGCCCCCATCTTAACCTCTACTGATTCGGCTTTGAAATATTAACGAGGCGCTGTGCGAGCTCACTGCGGGACAGTACGCCAGATTTCCGCCCGAGGCAGATGGCTTTACAGGACACACGTCCTGGAAGAAGAGAAAGCACACCAAACTCCGCGTCGCTACGACACCATCGAGATATCACAACTGCTAGTTGGTGAAAAGTTAAAGCGGCCGCGCGTGACCAAAGCCGAGGATGTGCGGAAAAGTTTAGCAGGCGTCACCATTGTATTCCGTCAGTAACGGTTCTAGAGGCTGTGCTGCAGGTGAGAACGTGGGTCCTTCCTTGTGTGCTGAGCCGCTCCTGGTGACCCGCTGTGTTCCGGCCGCTGGGTCCTCAGTACTCCCTCCGCCATGGCACCCGAACCCCGTGAAGCAGTGAAGAGTCGCGCTCCTCACACCCCCCTGCCTCACAACACATTGCTCAGTAGAAGGAAGTGATGGAGGAGAAAGTCCTGCACTGAACCGTTTTAGCAGCGGCGGCAAGGAGACTTGCTGCGCAGGCTAGCTGCCAAGTTAGGTAGACTCACGGGGACTTCCGCCCAGACGTTTCAAAATAAAGCCGTTGCGGAGTTTAAATCCCCACTGTACTGCACAATGCCCCACTGTGCACCAAAAACCACATTAGCAGTAGTTTTATATTATTAAATAATTGTTAAATAACCACATTAGCAGTAGTTTTATATTATTAAATAACTGTTTTACAAAGTGGCAATTTATACATTAATATAAGTAAGCACAAGTAATAATATACATTTCAAGTACCTCAAACAAAAGTATTTCTTATTCAGAATCACACACATTATGCTATAATGACTGATTAGTTACTGTAATACTCTAATGTTGATTTTACATGCTGTATATGCTCCTGAGTAGCGTTATGTGTAACACTATACCCTCATACAAAGTGTATCAAAAAGAATCATCCGATTTCAAGAGGTGCTCACATACAGAACTTACAATGTTCGTAAGTGCTCAATGTATCCCCCTCCGGACTCATTGCATAGGTCCAAAGTCGCTCAGAACTTTTGAGAGCATGTCTGGAGTCACTGCAGCCACCTCTGTCGCTATGCTACGTACTGGCAACCCCGTGAAACTCACAAATCCCCTCTTTTTCACAGAACATATTTAGATTTATCAGTGGAATTAAAGTTATAGTTCACAACTGGTCCTATCCATCCTCATCTCTTGGTTTTTGGCCTTGTAAGGTTAACAGTACTCTAGTCCAGTGGCATTTGTTGGGAGCACCAGCAGGGCTCAGATATGCTTCAGAGAGGCTGGTGCCATCCCACGCTCCACTTCTGGACAAACTAACAGGAACTCACTAGAAGCAGAGACATTATAAGATAGAGACACAGCCCTCAGAGAATCCTGAAGTTCATCAGAGATGATGGTAGATGATGCCATTTTTTCAGAGATAGAGTCAGAGTGCAACAAAATGAGAGTTTTTCCTACTTTTGTAACCTGCTTAAATGTGCATGTTGCACATGTCGATGATGCTATAGCACTTGACCCCTTTGGGGTTAATATGTTCTTATTCAAATTAAAGTTTAGATAATGTTTCAACAGGTTTGCTTCCAGAAGGACTGCAAGAGTAACCAATACCTCCACGTTTTATCCAATACTTATTTCTAAGTATTTACTTTGAAGATGAACACAATAGAGTGATAATTTTTTAAGAAAAGGAAAAAAAACAAGTACACATACAAATTACAAATACAAGTATTTCCTGCTTGAAATGTTACTTTCCTCATTAACTATTTTCAAGTTTCGTATGTTCATGACACAGTAATTAAATGAAATTCGCCAGGGTTGTATTTTAATATATTGAATTCCAGACAAAAAGATGAATTTTGATGTGTGGTAAGCTGAAAGCATTTACTGTTTATTTCACACTGAGCCTTGTTTTCACACCAAACAAGTCATCTTCATGTCATTTGCAATGTGTGCTGTTTAAAAATGCAGAGACAGTAGAATATGTAGCTTTAAAGTATATGCTCGCCTTTTCAGCTCTGCATACAATAAAGCCTGAAAGCCTTTAAATTACATTTGTGCACTCATCAAATCTAGTTGGTAACATACAATATTATTAAATATAATATAGCATTGTCTTTTGCATAGTCTTCTGTAAGAGTCATGTACACTTAGCACTTACAGTATCACATCACATAATGAAATTGTTGTGATTTCTGCCCCTTCATTGAGCCTGGATGAAGGGGCGTAGCCGCCGTTTGTGACAGGTGTGTTACGCTGTGTCAGGTGTGCACTAGGCCTGATCAGATTCACTAGTCTAGACCAAAGGGACATCTCTACTGCAGGTGAACTACCCGAGACTCTACATGTGGTTTTAGAACTGAAGAATCCTCTTCACTGAGAGGTGAAACGTGTTATAAAAGAAGGCCGCTTGCCTTTATTGTAAGGGCTTGCAACATTAAGAAAGTTAGCGCTACAGTTTTGGTGAGTGAAATTCTGGAATTTTCCTGGTCTGTTACTTAAGCTGCATCCACATTGGAAGTGATGAGACAATAAAAAGAGAAGTTCAGCAAAAGGGAATAAAGTGGCACCAAAGAAACTGACTTTTCTCAGCATCCAGGTGTGTGATTGAAGCAACTATGAATGAGGGTGACATACACCGCTGATTGACACTATGACCTTGTAGTGAATACACTAGAAGGTTACCTAGGCAACCGGGGCCTGAACCCTCTGTAAGTGACTGAGAAAAGAAAACACGACCTGCAACGAGCAAATCCCTCAGATCAGATGCAGCTTTAGCAATAAATAATAAATATGTGTGTCTGTGCGAGGCAGCCATACAGGTTTAGGGTGCAGCTTGTGAACCAAGATTGGTAACGTTAAATAAACTTAGTTTGGTACCCTATAGTCTAAATAGGGTCACAGTAGCTACACGACATGCTGTCAGCCAAAACATGAATGATAATGATTTAAAATCTTGAGGTCAGAGTCATGTGAGTGATGTCATCAATCTCTTTTTCCACGTGATTTCACTTGCAGACTTTATAAGACGTGACCTTGTGAAATCATCACTGGGAACTGGTTCATTTTTTTGATATGACTGTGTAAGCGTTAGACAGTTTGAGCTATTTTACTGTTTCTTTTCTTGTTGTAATTTTGAATGTAGATGGTAGTGTTTATATCGTAACGCTGACTTCTCTTCAGTCTCTTTCATCGTGGCCTTTCTCAGCTTCCATGCACAGCTGACTGGGAGTGACTTTTTGGCACAGCACACAGACACGTACCAGTGAAATTAGATGCAAGGAGCACGACACTCTATACAGCATCCTCTGAAAAACCATGAAGGATCTCTGTTGGGTGGTTGATGGAAAAAATGGTTGTTGTTTGAGTTTCTTTCTATTGTAGGGTCTTTATCTTACAGTACAAAGTGCCTTGAGGTGACTGTTGCTGTAAATTGGCAGGTTATAGTTCTATGAGAGTATAGCTGTTAGTGTGTGTGTGTGTGTAGATAAAGTTGAAATGAATCGAAACACACTGCTAAAAACAACAACAACAAAAAAGAAGGGACCACTTGAATAATTATTTGATTTTGAATTGAAGGGGACTGGTTTCCACTGAAACTGATCTGATGTGTGATTTTACTGGGTTTTTGAGCAGTATACATTCAGTCTCAGGTAATTCTACCTGGAAACACTATATGCAGTTGTTCTGGCTGGTTTGAATGAAATAGTAATAGAAGTAGTAATTGTACTTTCTTTAAGTTATAAGTATTTTTGCCTGGATATTTTTTGCGGTGCATACTTATTTCTTTTATTTTTGATTTTCCTAAGCAGAGAACATTTATCTAATGGCAGCTGTGAAGACTAAAAGTTCATGTTTGACTTCATTTGGCTGAGCTGTGATCATTATTTCCTTCGTGTGTTAGCTAGAAACAGGCCCAAACTGAGACTTCTGCAGTGATTAAAAATGCATTTGTACTGTACTTTAAATCTAACTTGACAAATTTAAGTTCCGCACATGTCAAATATAGAAGGTAGAAGCTATGAAGTGTTTTATTATTATTATCGTCACTGTTGTGATTGTTATTTGTTTAAATGTTCTTAAGAAAAGTCAACTTTTGAAATTTTAGATACATTTTCAGCACACACGTCATAGCAGTGCCATCTTTGCTTAAGACTTCATGTGCATTTATGTATTAGTCACTACTAAACATTTCCCATATTTCAGTGTAAACATTCACACTGTACTATTCCGCAGAATAAGAACTATAGAACTGTGCTCATTCTTTTCAGCCTGGTCATAACATACGGAAGTGAGGCTTTTATTTTGAAAACCATTCGGCTTGTTTTGGGTCTGACGGCGTAAACAAAAGAAGGCTTTAATAAATTTAGGACTACCACGTCGGGCGACGTCAGCAGCGGCGCAGCAACGTCAATAACAACCTAAGAGTGTCGTGGTACATTTATGGCCTTCCTTGTGAATTCCTCGTTGACGTTTGCAGCAGCATGCAGGCGGTGTTTGCCGCTGAGACGCGTTTTCTGTAATTACCCTGCTTCATGTCAGCCCTCACAGCTCACACTATAAAGAGTTACGTTTAGTGTGTGGTCACAACTCATAAAATTTAAGTTATTTGCCAGGAATTAACTGGAACATAAACCTGTGGAAGCAAAGTGATCCCGTAAAGATTTAAGAACAGGCAGATGTATACGTTCATATTTATCATTTCAAAATGCATGAACTTCTAAGTATCTAATATTTAAAATAAAATAATTTATAGCACATGGGTGTCATAACATATGACCCAGAGGCTAGCGCTGGCTATCAATAATTCTTTTTAAAAATAAATAAATAATGTGCCCTACTGTTCCTGGTGTAATCCAGCTAGCATTACTACAATGGAGTAAGTCTGGATTTTAAATCATAAAAATGAAAACAGAATTAATATAAATACTGTACACTTTTACATTGTGCTTGTACATTTCTGTTTCTCAGAAATGATTTCAAATGATTTCAAATCAACCCTGCAAACTTATGGAGATTTAAAAGCCACACTGAATGGAAACAAACCAGAATTATCCGTTGACTACCTGTCTTTAAGGGGACTGGTGATTAGGGTGCATGCATGCAGCAATGTTTTGGATAAAAACTACATTCTGTTTGTTGACATTTGATTTGGCACCGGACATTAACATTTACAATAAGTGTAGTTCGTTAGGGCTGCATGGTGTCATGATCGTGTGATAGTAAGTGATGTTGCCTCATTGCAGGAAGGTCCTGGGTTCATATCTGCTGGCTGGGTCCTTCTGTGTGGAGTTTTCTCCTCTTGTCTGCATGAGTTCTCTGGCTTCATCACAATCCAAAGACATACATGTTCGTCTAGTTGGTGATAATATGGCTGCGGGTATGAATGGTTGTCTGTATGTGTTCGCCCTGGGACAGTCTGGGAACCTGTTCAGGGTGTACTCTGCCACGCTCCCTGTTACACCTTTCAGGTTTGTGGATGGTAGTGTTTATATTGTAATGCTGAGTCCTCTTCAGTCTCCTTCATCATGGCATTTCTCAGCTTCCGTGCAGAGCTGACTGGCTGTGAGATTTTGGCACAGCACACAGACACATACCAGTGAAATTAGAGCAGGAAGGAGAGGAATGGCACACACTATACAGCATCCTCTAAATAACCGTGAAGGATCTCTGCTGGGTGGTCGACAGAAATATTGCTGTTGTTTGGCAGTGTATAGTTCTATAAGAGTATAACTGACCATGTGTAGACAAAATTGAAATGAACTGAAACATAAAACACACAGAAAAAGAAGGGAACACTTGAATAATGTTAACTTTGATTTTTCATATGATTTTGACTCCAGCCCTGAAAGGACTGGACTGGAAACTGATCTGATATGTGATTTAACTGTTTCTTTCTTTTATATAGCAGTATATGCTGAGTCTCAGGTAATTCTACCGGGATATAGCTTTTTGTTGTTCTCATTGTTTCAATTGAACTAAAAGCAAAAGAGCTGTGCAAAGATATGACTTCCCTTCAAGTGCTTGCTTTGTGTGGTTGACAGTGCTGTGGTTTGTTTTCGAGAGACCTAAACCACAAAATGAATGTAAATGAAATGGTGGTGAGTGCATCTTCCGAAAACACGTTAGGGAGGATTTGTTGAGGTTTTCTGAAAGCCTCGAGTGTCGAATATGCTTCTTTCAACAACAGCGGTCTCTTTATGCACAGAGCATGGACGGTGAGTTGTGTTTTCAGCCTCAACCGCATTAATCCTCTTAATCAATAGGCCGGACCAACAGTTGATCAGTGGCCACAGCATCCATCGCCACCTGCATAATGAAGAGGAGGATGTGGAAATGTAGCAGTCATGCAGCAAAACCACACTTACATTTGCCTTAATGGGATTGTTTCCATAAACTGTCAGGGTGGTAGTATTATTGTGCTCCACTGGCATTTTTTGTATGGCCCAAGCAAAACATGTGTTACAAAATATTATGGATCAACTATGCCTATGCACATACCGGTATGCACACTATGTTCCATTAATGAATCACACTCCACATAGAAATGTGCACATGTATATAGAAGGTGGGTGTAGCTTCTGGGCTTGAAAAGTAAAGCTAAAGTGGAATTGTGTTAAACCTGCAGTGTTTCTAATGGCCAGCATGGGCAGACTCCTTTGGTTGTAGAGGGATGTACAGCGGTCTGAGACAACAGCCCTCAGCTCTCTTGATCTATGACCTCAGTAAATACTTTGCTGATGAGTTCAGCGGTTCGAGTCTTGGTGACTGCACCTTGAAATTTATTTTACAAACTAAAAAGGAAGATAAAGCAAGTTGTATTTATAGGTGGGTCTACCTACTGATTGAGAAATTTGCTACTGTATGATCATGCCTGGTTTCTAACCACCAAAATGGCAATGGTCAAAAGACTCAACTCACTTCCTACCAGCACATGTGTGATCTGTACCACTGATAGGCTGGTTACAGTTTGGGCTTCAGTGAAACACTTGGTGGAATATTGAGACCATCACATTTTTGGTTTGTCAGTGAACTAACTGGCTAATTTTCTTTTTCAGTGATTTTAACTGGTGGAAATACAAATGGGAATGCAATGGAAGGACTGCTACCAATAGGGAAGTTCCTGGAAAAGAGTGGTTGAAAAACTCTAAGCCTTTCTAATTTTAGCATTAGTCAGGGTCTGGTTTGCACTCCTTCTCCCAAAGGACACTTTTATCCTGGACCAGACAAACAGGATACAAAGCAGTTGTGTAAACAGATTTTTTTCAGTGTATAAAGTGACAACATGCAGTATTTCAGCCTGACCTTTTCCAAGAAAACAACAAAAGACGCAGAGGGCTTCAGGGATTACAATAATGGATGTATTGTGTTAAAACTGCCATTTTTTTATTCGGTTGTTATTATACAGAAACAGAACAGAAATTCTCAAGAGTTCACAAACCTGTGTCTGAGGAGGATGTGTGGAAGTGCTTCAGAAAGGTGAACGCACACAAAGCTGCTGGTCCGGACGGGATTCCCGGCCGTTTCCTCAAGTCATGCAGCCGGCTGGAGTGTTTTAACTGGTGGAAATACAAATGGGAATGGAAGGACTGCTATGTATATATATATATATATATATATATATATATATATATATATATATATATATTGTGTATATATTGTGTATATATTGTGTATATATTGTGT
>VOQK01021267.1:3443-22101 GCA_015052645.1 Benitochromis conjunctus
CCCCGGAAAAAGAAAAAAAAAAAAAAAAAAGATAACATCCCACTTATGTTCAGGAATATGTAATATGCGCTTACACAGCTTACAGAAGGATGAAACAGGATGGAAGCTTTGTTAAAGCTGTCAGACGAATAATATTTATTAAAAATAAACAATTTCTTTAAGGTTCTTTAAGGTAATGTCGTATGGCATAAACATAATTTGCTGGTGATTAAGCTAAAAGGTACAGTTTCTAAATTCCTGTGTTTAAAATAACAAAAGTTATCAACAAAAGTTGAAGAAATAACCCCCATAACTTTTAATCTAGAACATCTATATATTGTGTTGATGACATATTCAGTGAAGTTGGATTGGGGCAAGGCAGTACTTTCTCGTAATGCCACTTTGTACCACAAGATGGCACATCACGCCAATTTAATTAATGAACAGGTAAGTCAGTATGAACACATTCTCTTTTATAAAAGGAAAAGCTTGTTGAGAACCCTGGACACAAAGGAGCATCTAAGGTTAAAAGAATAGTGCCACACATCCAAAAGCATCTTAACACACCCACAGGTAAAACACTGCTCCCTGGTGGTGAAAGGTTTTGCTGCATTTTGAAGGCTGTAATTACAAAAAGTACTTTTAAATGAACATAAGAAGAAAAAGCGCTTATTCTGACTTGTAGCCAGCTTCAATGCTAGACTCTAGAAGAGGTCTCTCCAACGCCAATCACACATTTAAAATGTTGGCATTAGATTACAGTATTTTTTGCCTGTGTGTAGGAGTAATCTTAGCTGCAGCTGGAGGTTGCCTTTCACTTTTAAAATAAAACATCATTTGTCCAGAGGCCCACACATTTTTCCCCCCCCCATCTCTATAATTCGGCTACTTAGATCACAGCAAGTGTAACCTGACACAGGTTGTGTGTGTGTTTGAGAGATGCTAACCGAGTGCAGGCCCTGGAGCTGCTGCAGCTGTGTGCGCAGTTCGGTGCTGTTGTCCTGCTCCCGCTGGAGAGCTTTTTGCAAGTTCTGTCTCTGTTCCCTCTCACTGTGCAGCTCGTTCTCCAACCCCAGCCTGTGCTCCGAAAACAGGAAAACACAAAAACGTGACTCTCAAGTCATCAAACTGCAAACTACGGCATGGACTCGGGCTACACAACGTTTGGAAAAGTTTGAGAACAAACGTTTTAGGTGAATCACATTTGAAACTTTGCCCTTTTATTAAGCTTTTCTTTGTGTTTCTTCACCTTAGCGTATCGAGATCCGTGAGCTGTTTCTGCAGAGCATCGACTTTTCCTTGCAGCTCCGCCTTCATGTCTTCGTCCGACTGGTCGTTCTGCTTGCGCTCCTGCTCTGACCTTTGTAGTCTGCGAGTCACAAAATATGAAGAGGAGCTTCAATTTAAAGGAACGTAAACACGAATCTCACCCGGTGCAAGCACACATACCTCTGCTCAAGTTCCTTCATGGTGTTCTCCATTTCATTCATCCTCTGCTCAAGCTCCACAGCCTCTGCCTGCTTTTTTTCCGCTTGGCGGTCCGATTCCTGAGAAACCACACAAGTTGTACAAAAGCGCAATCTCTGTATGTGTGTGTGTGTGTGAGTGTGAAAGACAAAGTTATAATCATGATCATCTATTTGTACCTGAGCTTTGTGGAACATCTGCACATTGAGAGTCTTGACTTGGTCAAGCTGGAGCCGTAGGGCTGCCAGCGTGTCCTGTTTCTCATGCGTGTCCTTCTCCAGCAGTTTCATGGCCACCTCCATCTCCTGCTTCATCCCCACCTGCAGCTCCAGTTCACGCTCCAGCTCCTAATACACAAGGGAGTCAAATTCAGTTAGAGTTGAGTCAAAACCCAAAAACACCAGGTGTGGCATGTTGGTTCAAACTGTCCTGGAGGTCACTTATACTTGACCTGGCGAATGCGCTTTTCCTCCTTGTACTGCTTCCACACCACATTGTACATCTCGTCCAGGCCTTGTCTAGTCTGTTTGTATGTCTCCAGCTCCGCCTGGCTGTCCTGAAGCACTGCCTGAAAAATAAATCATTTTTCATTCCTTCATAAAATCTGGAGGGGCTTCAGCTGCAGTTAGTCATAGATACTTTTTTTTTTTTCCCTTCCAAACCTCCTCCTTTCTCTGGCTGGACTGCAAGATCGTCTCGTTCTCCTTTTTCAGCTGTTCCTGTTCCTCCCGTAGAGAGTTGATTCTGTCTGTGGCAGCTGTCAGCTGAGGAAAATGAGAAAAACAACAAACAGAGACACCAGCTGACGTTAAAGAGGACCAATCCAGCGCGAACATAGTCCCACAGCTGCACACACAAAGCACGCCTAACCTCCTCTACGAGCTTGCTGTTAGTCTTCTCTAAAGAGTCCATCTTAGCCTGAAGGTCAGTGACGGTGCCGCTTAGGTGACGATTTAGCTCCTCGATATAGTGCTTCTGATCCAATATGGCTGTCATCTTCGAATCACTAAGGGAGGAAGAGATCCAATCAGCATCTTATAGTTGTGCGACATATCTATCCAAAGATTAGTGAGGATTTGTTAATAAGGGGTCATGCTTTAAACAGTAACAACAACATAGAACAGCCCAGATTAAAAAATAATGTAAAGCAGTGCAGATGCTTACTCTTTTGGAGTCTCATTGCTAGCAGGGTCTTTCAGATAAAGGGAGAAGTCGATGACTGCTACCTAAATGGGGAAAAAAGTGCAGATCACTCTGTATGTTGATGCAACTCTTCCTCAGAGTGAAACTGATTCTTACAAAACAGCATGTATTCGTCACTAACCTGTGAATCAAGGTCCTCCCCTTTAATGCAAAGGTTAGCATCAATTACGTTGAGGCCCACCAGCAGCCCCACCATTACCGACCCCTCCTCCTCCAACATCAGCGCTCCAGAGTCATAAAACTCACTAAGGGATTTAAAAGGTAAAGTGGATTCTGGGAAGAAACCCATGTTTACACTGAACTATAAAACAAGTGTAACTGACCTCAGGAGGTCCTTGTGGTCCAGCAGGGACTTCATGTAGTCGGCTACTTTCTTCTGCATAAGCGCCAAATGCAGCCAAGCCCTTCCTCTCCCCAAACCGGTCCTAGGAAGAAAAAAACCCCCCAAGAATGACAGTATAAGTGCAATTAAACACAGCTGTGATCTCTGGAGTTTTATTATAGAATGATTTTTTTAATGGCATACTTAATGCCAGGCATGTCTCTGGCACTGGTGGCGATGTTGACAGACTCCGGGCATAACTTTTCTACCAGCTCCAGTGGTCCCCATACAGACTTGTTGTGACCAATGAAGGATTTCTTGGCTGAATCAGATAAAATGCAGAATTAACTTCAGCATGCACGCAGATAAATATAGTAAAACAGTGACGGTCAAACTCATTTAGAGTCTCACCTTTAAGGCCGTGTTTGAGGCAGTGCTCCAGGACAACAAAAAACTGCTGCAGAGGAGGGTACTCCGAGTCAAGCGTCCTGCCCAGACTCATTGAAGACTGAATCAGCACTCTGATGCTCAGCTTCAGCATGCTGAGCAGGTTGGATCTTTCTATTGTCATTGAGTCTTTGGGGGGAACAACTGTACAGAAAGCATGAAAAAAGAAAAGAAAAGCAGAAGCTCTGAGGTTAACTCTGTCAGATGACATAGCCAGAAAAAAACAAACACATTTCCAGACAAGGAGCACTTCACTAACCAAACAAAACAAGAGTCTGATCTTGGAGTCATGTGACGTGACAGCTGACACTTAGTCAAGTGTTTAAAGTGTCTGTGACAGCTGCAATGTTTCGATCTTAACGTGCATTAACTAGCAGGTATCAGAAAAATTACAGCCTACCTGGAAGCTTTTTCGCTGAGTTACTGAGGTCACTTTCGGCCTCATTCTCGGTCGGGGAGCTGGCCGCGGATCCCTGTGAGGGCTTTCTCGGGACAGCAGCGTAGCTGATCCCGCTGCTAATCGTCTCCGTGGCCTTACGAGCTAGAGACAGGAGAGGAGCCGACCAGCTGTTCTCCTCTGCGACTTGCGGAGCCGGCCTCTCGGTCCAGTCCTGTCCGCTGCTCCCATCCGGTTCGCCGTTAGTCGCTGGTCCAGAAACTTTGGGCTCATCTTGTTCTTCATCGCGCTCTGTAACAGCTGTGTTTACTTCCCCTACCTCGTCAGCCATGTTTGTCCTCCCCCCGCCCTCCCTTCTCGTCTATAAATCACGTGACCGCCTTAGCCCAATCACAGACGCTTGTAAGGCCTGACATTCTTTTACCTTTGATTCATTGGCGGTTAGCAAAGCACACTGGAGTTAAATCACTGCCGCCTGTTGGACTTGGCTGGAAAGTGGCGGACTGACAAATATCTAAACCAGGGGTAGGCAACTCCAGGCCTCGAGAGCCGGTGTCCTGCAGGTTTTAGATCTCACCCTGGGTCAACACACCTGAATCAAATGATTAGTTCAGTTCCAGGCCTCTGGAGAACTTCAAAACATGTTGAGGAGGTCGTTTAGCCATTTTAATCAGCTGTGTTAGCTCAAAGACACATCTAAAACCTGCAGGGCACCGGCTCTCGAGGCCTGGAGTTGCCTACCCCTGGTCTAAACTAAAGACTGCATTGTTATTTATTTACAGTCGATCAAATTTGAGCTGTGCCTTTCATTTAGGTTAGTGTGGTTCACAGGACTTTGTAAAAAGATACAGCAAAATGTAAAAAATACACAAAAAGACTAATAATATATAATGATTATCAATTTTAAATGAATGAAGAAGGCAATATGTCATAAATACATTTTTTTTAAAACATAAATGTACAGATAAATCAAACTGAGAAGAAATAAAACAGTAAGATAATAATAAAATAAAATCAGTATGTAATACTATATACCATACATTAAAAAGAATGGAATGTCAGAACGTCAGAATCAGATTCAGCTTTTTTAACTAAGCATGTGTACACATACAAGAAATTGGGCTCTGGCTATTTCTTTGCACTCAGTGTACGTATTAGAGTAGACAACAGACAACATGGCATCAACATGACAGACAATAACAACATGTATAGCTTATTTGTGATGCAGTGGTGCAGAGTGCAAGATAAAAGTCTTAAAAGTCAAAACAAAAAACCAAAAGTACAATGATATAAAACAAAGAAACTACACCAATCATGTTTGCCTAGGCAAGGTCGGTTAGAGTCTATATGATCTGTGATGTATGCAGATGACATTGTGATCTGTGGTGCCTCCACCTGTTAGCAGCAGGTAGAAGTATGCTTTGGAGAGAAGAGGAACGAAAGGCAGTAGATAAAAGACAGAATGCATGTGTGTGAATGAGAGGGAGACAGATGGAAAGATGAAGCTGGAAGGAGCAGAGGTAGTGAAGGTGGATGAATTTAAGCACCTGGGTTCAACCATCCAACTTAACAGATAGCGCGCAGGAGAGGTGAAGAAGAGAGCACAGGCAGGGTGAAGCTGGTGGAGGCGAGTGTAAGAGAAGGATAAAGTGAAGGAAGTGAAGGAAAGGTTTACAAGAAGGTAGACCTGCTGTGATTTATGTTTGGACACGGTGGTGCTGACAAAAAGACAGGAGCAAATGAGAACAAATGGACAAATGAGTACTTTGGAGGGATACCTTAAATTGGGTGGTTTGAAGGCAAAGTTAGAGAGGTGAGGCTGAGATGGTTTAGACATGTGCAGGAGGAGGACATATGAGACAAAGGATGCTAAATGCAGTTGCAAGGTAGAAAAGAGGGGGACCTTAGAGGAGGTTCATGGATGTAGTGAAGGAGGAGATGCAGAGGGTTGACAGAGGAGGGTGGTAAGGATGGAGGGAGATGGGGGCAGATCATCTGCTGCGGTTACCCCTTAATGAAGCAGATGAAAGAAGAAGATGGAGAAGAAGAATATGTCATGTTACTTGAGACTGAATGGTCATGTCAGAAATAGCTGATGCCTAAATGGTAAATGGTAAATGGCCTGCATTTATATAGCGCTTTACTCAGTCCCTAAGGACCCCAAAGCGCTTTACACTACAATCAGTCATTCACCCATTCACACCCACATTCACACACTGGTGATGGCAAGCTTCATTGTAGCCACAGCTGCCCTGGGGCGCACTGACAGAGGCGAGGCTGCCGGACACTGGCGCCACCGGGCCCTCTGACCAAGAGTACCCTCTGGCCTAAGAGTACAAAGGACAGACAAATTCATTACCCCATAAGTGGTGAGCAGCCCAACCTACATGTGACCTCAGCATACAAAACAATGTAGTTAAGCTTGAGTTGTTCAAGCTTTTACCCCTAATTTTCTGACCCAAAGAGGCTCTACTATGACGAGAATCATAAGAATATGCACTTAGTATTAAAGCCCATAAATCTCTAGAAAACCTGAAGTAGTAATAACATCAAAATCTGACCAAAAGTCGTGATGCTGATGTATTGTGTATGTATTTTATTTTGGTGTGTTTTGTGTTGCTTTACTAACTCTAAGAATGTTATTAACACAGTCACACATAAAGTCAGACTATACTTTAATTGAAGCACTTGTGCTGTTAATTTATTGATGGTATTTTTTAGACTTGAGAGCTGAATGGAGAATTTTTACATTGCTGTCAAAAGATAATTTTCTAGTGAATAGTTGTTGTTACCTCAGGACTGCCTGACATGGTAATAAGATCTACTGGCAGTGAATAAACTTATTAGGAGCTTGCCGTCCTTCCTTTTGCACTTAGAAAGTCTACCATTGTCATGCTCTGTGTGATGTAATGTACTTGTATTTATACCACACTTTTCTAGACTTACTGACCACTCAAAGCAATTTGAACCATACATTCATGCAGCACTTTATGCTGTACGCTCACATCCGTGGTCGATTTAGAATCATCAGTTAACCCTACGATGCACATCTGTGGACCGTGGAGGAAGCTGGAGTACATTTAGAGAAGTAACACAGACAGGAAGGCCCTGGGAACCGAAAAACTTCACGTTGTGAGCTGACACTTTTAACCACCTCATCACCTTCCTACTCAAATTACCCACGTTTGCGTGAAAAACATTGTAGTTACCTGAAATAAAAAAATGAGGCAAAGGCAGGGAGATAACTAAAAATAACTTGTGTTATCACAAAATTAAGTGAAAATAGATAAAAACACACAGAAAAGGCCTTAAGTTTTAGTCACATTTGGCATCACAGTTGGCCTGATGATGCTTTGTCACCTTTCTTTATTTAGATTTGGGAGGTCTACATTACTGTGAATAGTGGGGTTGGTATTGAAAGGTCTGTTGTAACTAACTAACTAACTAATAAAAAGTAAATTACAATTAAACATTTTTCAAATAAATAGAAACAAGCGAAATGAACTCTTACCTGAACTCAAACTGAAGCCAAAACGTAAAAACAGAATAGTGTAATTCTTATATCGACCACGTGATGGCGCTCGCGTACCCATTAAAGGCGTTTCAAATACTCAGAGGCTAAGAGAAATCCAGTTTTTACTGTGCAGTTATATACTTTCTCATGTATCACTACGTTTCCTGTCCTCCTGTTCCTCAGCGTGGCTGTCGAGTTATCTTAATGTAAGTATGGACCGTTAATGTATCTTACTTAATATTTGGACTTCTGAATGTGTGTCACGCATACTTTAAATCTATTAGTTGCTCTAACCACCGGATTTACCTGGATTAAACACAACCAAACTCTTATGACGGCACTCAGACAGAAAGCATGAGTCAATATGTACAAAAGGAACCAAGAATCTGTTTCTGTTTCCTATTTTGTTTGATCTCCCGACAGTTTTTGCATTTTTTTCTATCTTTCAAAAAAATCCTCACAACATTAAGACAGGATAAGCAGCGTAACCCCCCCCCCCCACACACACATACACACACATACATATACTTTCAGCTTCAATATAAACTGTGTATATAGGCAACAATCCGCCCTCTACACTATAAACTCCAAATTAATAACATGATGGGTAATCTGAGAACGAATGGAGTAATTAATTGACGCGATTATAACATCAGTCCACACATGTTTGCATCACAGGGGTTTGGTAGCCCTATGCTCGTGTGGTTCACCACGCCCAGGAGGAGGCGTGGTGATCCACACCCAGTCTAAAAAGCCCGTAAGCGTCTGTCGCCAGTCTTTGCTCGAGAGGAGACAGCGGCAGCAGGGACTCGAGGAGAAGGGAGGAGTTTTATTCTATAACGAAAGAAAGAAAGAAAAATCACATAAAAAAAAAGAAGGAATACTGAGAGCCGGGATAGGTGGACGGAATATAACTTTTAGATTTTTTTGTTAATTTAAATAATTTTTCTACTTAAAGCTACTGGAATTTTTGCCATGAGGATTTTCGTTGTTGCGCTCCTGCTGGCTCACGTATTGGGTACGTTTCATGTGCGCCTGTGCAACTTAAAGAGTGTTTCTTGTGTGTTCATTAATGGATCACTTTGTGTGTGTGTGTGTGTGTGTGTGTGTGTGTGTGTGTACTGTCTCTTTCTTGGCTGTCAGTGTAATCCTCTCTATAATAACCGAGCTATAACATGTCGTGTAAACTTAATCTTTTAGGCAACAGTTTTCATGATGCCAGCCTATTCGGGAGCTAATGGGGTCATCTCTCTTATTTTAGAGCATGCTTTATGTAACTGGATACATTTATTTTTAACTCATATTCTTGCCTGACATTAGCTAACTGTCTGCCCATGCATTTTGTGCGTGTGTTATGAGAGACAGAGGGGGGAAGGCTGTGTGCCAGCCCCATATCTCAATGTCCACGAATCTGAGGACATGGTTTGGGCTTCTTTTTGAGTGCGTCCTGAGCTGGACATTGACTCAGTCAATCCCTAAGGGCCATGTCTGATCCGGTGTATTTCCTAAGAGAGAACTGCAGCGTAATTACTACATCCCTAAAAAAAATCCTGCCTGAAGCTTCTTCCTGCACAACATGTTTCAACTTGCCCATGAAGGTCCACCCACCTTCAACCTGTGTGCTGGTTGTCCCCTAGAGGAAGAGTTTTCTGATTGTGTGTTTTTTTGTTGGCATATATGTTCAAAGCAGACCTCATGCATAACATTTCATTTTCTTGCTCCTTCAGTGATGACCAGACTGGCCAGCGGTGCTGCAGTAGACCGTTACGAGAGCAACAGGCAGCGGCACACCTCTGTTATCAGCCTCCTGGACACAACCAGAGACAGGAGAGCAGAGGAGGAGGAGAACCGGGGCGTGAGGGCCACAACAGCAGATTACAGCAAGGACGGCGAGGCGGAGGAGTACGATGATGACTACTACTATTATGAAGAGTATGAAGATGGCATGTCTGGAGACTATAAACTGCAACTGCCAAGAGGTAAGGCAAAATTATTATTTTTTTAATTCTTAAATGTTGCATTGGTGCTTTTACGTGGTCTGTAACAAAGACATCACATGTAATTGTTGGTCTTGTTATTTTTTCTTTAGTTGCCATGTCAAGCAAACCTAAAGATCCTTCTACCATCCTGGAGGCTGAAAACACTGAGGGAAAAACAAGGAGAGGAAAGGAAAAGAAGAAGGGGAAAGGAAAGGGGAGGAAGAGGAACCCTTGCCTGAAGAAGTACAAAGATTACTGCATTCACGGGACCTGCAGTTACCTGAGAGACCTCCGTGAACCATCATGCGTGTGAGTATTTAGCTCTATGTTTACCTGCCTGTCATGCGCACCTCAAGTCGATCAATTATTAACCGTTTTCCCCTCACCGTCCTCTTCGCAGGTGCCACAAGAATTACTCCGGCGATAGGTGTCAGTTTATCCTGCTGCCATCGCAGGCCCGAGAGGGCTACAACCGCACCACAGCTCTGGCCGTGGTGGCGGTGGTGCTGTCGTCCCTGTGCCTCACCATCATTGGACTTTTATTAATGCTCAGGTGAGCGAACCACACGCCCGGCACGCACCCGCAGCCATGCACAGGTTAGGAGCTTAGCTAACAACAAGGCAATACGTAGAAGACTGAACGAGCGCCCTTTCCTTTCGTTTATTCCAGGTTTCACAAGCGGGGAGCGTATGATGTAGAGAATGAGGAGAAGGTGAAGCTAGGGTTAGCATCCAACCACTGAAGCAACAAAGAGAGGTGAGTGGTTAGGGAAAGGGCTACAAACACGTACACCGACTGACATCAGCCACTATCAAGTGCGACTAGGTTTCACTCATTCTCCCCCCTTTTGTTTTGATTTTAGGCAAAAATACAGAAATTCTACCTCAGCTGAAAATGAAAAGTGAACAGCAACAGGATGAACGTACACAAAGAAGGGAACAGAAGGGTGTCTGCCCGATGTTCTGCTCGACGTTCAGATAAAGAGCGGACGCGTGAATGTAATCCTGATGGCTTCAGAAGAAGAAGGAACACCCGGTCTGGAACTGGAATATCAAACCGCACAGAGGACGGACTGGAGGTGTGACGAGCATCAGGCGATGACGAACTGGAAGAAGGAGGAACGCGTCTCGACTCTGTGCTGACTTTTCTTTCTTGACTTTTAGAGAAAAAAAAAAATTCCAACTGAATTGAGATTTTTAACAACAATCAGAGCTCAATGTGGATTTTCTTTTGTCTCAACAGACAGCATTTTGTATTTTCCTGGTCAAAGCCGTCATGTGTTTTGTTTTGTTTTTCCTTGCGTGTGTACAGTAAACGGTATATTTATAATTTTAATTTATTTATTTAAGCTAAACTGTATTTATGGAGATTTTTAACCACCTTTTAGCCGTTTTTAAAATAAAAAAAAAAAAATGTTACAATTGTTTTTATATTTCTTATTGGAGGCTATTTATTTATGAAACAGAAGCAAAGCAAAGCGGAAGCTCAGTATTTCATGAAAAATAATGCGTAAACTATAATTCTGGCACTCACTAGATGATCAATAGCACTGTGATTAATAAATTGATCATTGAATACGCGACATTTTATTTTATTTGATGTTATGTTATTTGATGGGTCGTTCAGATGATTTCCAACACTCTGCCCACACTCACACACGATTGATCATAGTCACACCTGGAAGCTGCCCCCGGGGCAACCAGTCAGTTCTGTCAGCCACTAAGTGGCTCCAATGTGGGTTCAGTGAATTGCTCAAAGGCACATCAGTATTGGTAATGAGGGAGGGCCAAGCCCTACTCTCTCCCATTCCCCCACCCGGCTTTATCCTGCAGGTTCGGGGATTTTTAGTTCATGTTAGGCTTCAATTTCAGAACTAACGCTGATCATTAGGCGTTCTGCTACGTACTGATTATAGGCACCACAAGAACTGTGCTCTCAACATCTGTATTTCTTTTTGTTAGAAGGGAGTCACATATGAAATGCACTGTAGAAAGAATTGGGTATAAAGATGTTGTGTTTATGTCTTATCATCGTTAGAGGAGAAACTGTTAAGCTGTTGAGAAAAAAGCAAAAAAGCAAAACAATGTGAATTCAAGCGTTTTTATCCATTCAGATCCTGCAGTTTTGAAGTGATTTTTATTTGTGATTTTCTTTTCAGAGCAGAATAAAAAAGAAATGAAATAAATGAAATAAACATCTCAATATGTGAGTTCCAGAGTTTCTCTGTTATCCATCCATCCATCCATCCATCCATTTTAGGATCATGGTGGGGCTGGAGCCAATCCCAGTTGTCACAGGGCAAGAGGCGGGGTACACCCTGGACAGGTGGCCAGTCTATCGCAGGGATAAATCTTTATTATTCCACGCTTATAGTCATTCATTTGCTTCCTGAGTTGGACTGCACATTAATGCCTGTCTTAATAATGATGACACCGCTGTTGCTCTTCCACCTCATTCAGGATCTGCAATTAAAGCAAACATCGTGTTTTTATTTCCTGTCTCTGGCGTGTGAGCAGCCGCTTTTAACCGAGACACCTGTATCCTGCACATTGGTGTTGTTATTATTTTTAGCCAGCGCTCATAGATCTTGAATCAGAAAACCTTCCTGAGTTATTATATGTAATTGTTATCTGTGCGTGCCACTGTTTACAATTCACCAAACAACTGATGCCAGATTGTTTCAGGGAGCTGCGAGGAAAGTGAAGACGTCAGTGGTTTTTTTGTGCGATGACAACAGCGTCATCAGACTCACTGACAGATCAATCGTCATCTGCTCCTTGCTGAGCGCATACAGGACTCATTCCAGCTGTGGGGGGAGGCAAAGGCAACAGATGTGAGGTGCGCAAGACGGCAAACACCTGATGTTCAGCCACTGCCCCACACACCATTACTCACGCAGCTAAAACAGATGTCGCGCTCAAAGACACGCGATTGAGCACAACATCTGAGGCCTCGACCAGCCCCTGAATGCCACAGGATTCAGAGAGACCGCATACAGCAAATAGCAGGATGCAGCAATGCTGTCATGTATGCCGCACACAGGTTTAATGGAGGTAAGGGCGGTCAAAAGACCCAGCTGGACTCAAAGGCAGGTTGAGGCACAGCCAAATGTTAGTCACTCCCTTGAAGTCACCTCCTACACAGATGTTGTTACACCGGCAGTGTGTGTTTGTGTAAGTGGGAATGTGGGAGAGTCATGCCTCAGAGCTGACTCTGAGTGGGTTACAGGGGTTAACCGAACCATTACCAAGAAAAAAATCCACAGCAAAACATGCATGTTTGTTATATGATCTTTTTACAGCCCTGTTTGTGGGTCTGATTCCCATACGTTCCATATAGACTGAATAAGCAGCATACTGTGAAGAGCTCATGTTCGCACGAGGGGTGGTGGGGAGGTGGTGGTGGCTGACAGATGTTCAGCTGAACCACCGAGGGCGTGGCACCTGATTCAGAACCTAACTTTCTTCATACCGCTTGTTGAGAAACTGAAAAACAGCACTTCAGCTTTCATCATCCTCAAGTGGCGTTTTCAGGAAGGCGAAAATGTGCAGAAAACTCCAGTTTCTCAGTCACATTCTCTTATGTTCAGGGGGATTCATATGTGTATTTACAAAGCACACACATGTGTTTGTGTGCGTGCGTGAGTGACGGGAGCTATTCATTTACAGTAGTGGGGGGCCACCTAATCCCGGCCTCTCAATGTCAAGTAGCAGAGCGCACAGAAATAGTGCCGTGCAGTCATGCTCACATAGCTGCTATTCCCGGGCCTGATCGCCGGCGGGAGAGCCAGAATGCTGAGAGAGAAGAAGAAGGGAGTTCACTGCGTTCTGTTTCTCGGTGGCCTCGTGGACCCTAGCCAGGAAATAATGGCCAGGATGGTGGCCCATCATCAGCCATCAGCACGGCGCTCCTCGTGAATTTCCCTTGTTGGGCTTGAGAAACAGCTCCACAGAGTCTACACGCGGAGCTTGTCCTGTCCTTAGAAGTTTTTTTTTTTATTCCTAGAGAGTCAAAGTGATTATTTTTCCACAGAGCTTTAAGGCATTTCCTCGCAGGTTGGCCGAGATTCTTTAGAAGTGGCAACATTTATTGCGTGCCAGACATTTGTGGGAAATGCCAGCAAGCCCATTGTGTTTGATATTGTTTTTGGGGGCTGTGATTTTCCTAGAGTGTGTTTGGGTCACACACTCACATGTAAGGTTTCCACTTTATACTGAGGTACACATAACAAACAGTAGCATTAAACAGTAGCCAAATGAAAGCCGGTGTGGCGGTCTACTATGCTTACCAATGGAAACATTCAAACATTAAATATGCTTCATTATATTGGTTATTTCTCACTTTTGACGAAATGACCTAAAGCTAATAAGTAAACTGCTCCATTGCCTTCTTGTCATTGCCAAATAGACTTAAGTAATCAGATGCTACGGCAGCTGCACTGGATTGAATCAGTATAAGGAGGGTAGGTTTGTTGTGAAAGGTGTTTCCTGCCCTGCTGAGAGGCAACAATGGGTAGTTTCCACACCAATATGGAAGTGCGCACGCCGGCAGTTGGAAATGTAATCATTCTCTTGCCGGATATCATGAACAGGAACACATTATTACCTGAAATTGATTACTTTGTGCATGCCAGAGGTTGTTTTAAGTCTATATGCTTTTCACAGGCCCGTGAGGTCAACCTGAAATGCTGCCCCAAACGTCAGCGTGCCACTCCTGGTGGATGAAGCGATGACAGGGAGGGAGTGATTGTTGAGCAACAATAAGAAGCTGCCAAGGATCAGCGTGTTGCACGCACTCTGTGCCGGCCCATTTACACAGCGCAGAGGGCAAAAGAGGAGGAGGAGGAGGAGGGAGGGGTGGATGACAGAAATGAAGAGAAGGAATGAGAGATTAGGGCGAAGGGGTAACGTGAGAAGGAGGGAGAGACGGGAGGACAAAGAATGGGTCAAGGTGACAACTTCTGCTCTGGAGGGTGCTCGCTTGTTTTCGCCTCCATGTGGATAAAAAAGATTAAGAGTCACTCTGTCACGACCTATCGTTAAGTGGACTAGTCTCTTTTTTGTTGTTCCTGCCTGTCATGCAGCCTTGTCTTCTCTTCCATTTCCTCATCCTTTTCCTGTCTGCTCTTTCTCTTCCTCCTTAAGCATCTAAAATTGACACGTGCAGCCAAAGGCAGGACATTTGGCGGAGGCAAACACGACTGTCTGTGTAAGCAGAGTGGCCCTCAAGAGGCTGAAATATTAAGTAATGAAATCTCATTTTTCATCAACTTTGATGGCGTTTACTTTTTGACCAACGCCCCTCATTTGTTAGATGAAAAACGAGTCATTCTTGACTCATGCCTACTCTCTCCACTACTTCATCAGGCCTGGCTAAATATATTTTTCTTACATCTGCCCCCAAAAGCTGCAAAGATTGAGAGCAAACTGGTATTTTTTAGGTCTCAGTCTTGCCTGTAAACTCAATGTTGTCCCACCGTGGGGCAAGTAAACAAGGTGTTATTCACCTTCTCATCTAATCCAGCCATGGGGAGCCAGTGCACTCCTACTGCCAATCCCAAGCCTGGATAAATGGTAAGGGTTGAGTCAGAAAGGGCATCTAGCTCAAATCATTGCCAAATCAAACTTACAGATCATAACTGAATAACACTTTCTTTATATGGGCTAGGCCGGGTGCAATAACCTTAAAAGATTTGTCTGTTGATTCTATTTTGGCTTCTTTTTAACAGTAAATAACATTTTCCCCTTTTAAAGGACATTTTTTCATGTGTCTTCAAACTCCACATTATGTTCCTAGCTCATTTTCAGAATTCCCGGCTCTTCCTATATTTCTATATATTGAATTTCTTTTTAAACTTTCCCTTTTAAGCTTTTCTTCTGTTCTTGAAACTATAAGTGACACGCATCTGGGAGTGCTGATTCAAGATGATGAGGATGGGAAGGGTTTAAAGAGGGTGCACAAGCCTTTGTGGGTTGTTATTTATATCTTTGTTGTTGACTTAAAAAGAACTAACATTTGTGACAATTAGATGAATAAAGGAAGTTATTCCATAAGGAAAAATGTGTGTTTTTGTTCATTCCTGTTGAAAGGCAGTTTTTCCTTCCCACTGTCACCAAGTGCTTGCTCAAAGGAGGTTGCCTTAGGTTTGGGTTTTCTCTCTATTACTGTAGAGTCTTTACCTTCCAGTGCCTTGAGATGATTGTTGTCGTTATTTGACGCTATATAAATAAAACTGAATTAAATGGAAATGAATGGTCTCAGTTACTGGTTTTAAGTCTATTTGAATACAACAGCATATGATTTAGGGCATGGCTACACTGTGATGCTGAAAAAAGTGCCGAACACGAGGCTTCAGAATGGGAGCCAACAAACTAGTGGATGATGTCATGGTGGCTATGTCCATCTCTTCTACTTTATGCTTATTTGGTAAAACACGCAGTCAAGTAGACTTCCCAGAACTCCTTTCAAAATCACCTGGAAAAGACAGTTGACATTGAGTTTTAGTGTTGACTCATTCTGCAGGATTTCACTGTAATTCGCCTGTGCAGGGTGACAAATGCGAAAACTAACTGTATTGCAGAAATCAAACACATTAGCTGCTGCTGACCAAAGGCATACTTTACCACAGAATCACAGCTTTGTGTGACTTTAACAGTTATTAAAGGTAAAATAGACGTAAAAAAAAAGAAAGAAGCCATGTTCACAGTTGGCTTCCACTCACGTTGCTGCTTTCTATGTCAGTGGTGTTGAAAAAAGCAGCTCAGTTCACTTCTGCCCCTCTCCTCTTGCCCCCGAAGCTAGCAGGAGCTCAGCAGGGATACCAGCAGATTCCCCGCTGCTGATGTCACCCTGCTGGACAGACACTTGTTATGTATCATGGTCACACTATTAAATTCTCACTGTGGTCTATTTAGGCTCAGAGGAGGCTGATGGCAGCATCACATTACCTACTGGTTAAAATGAGAGGAGAGAGAGGCAGAGGAGATGGGTTAAGAGGGGACAAGGAAGGGAGGCAGGTGAAAGAAAGGAACAGGAGAACAGAAAAAGACATGAGGAGAAAGCATACTCAGTCGCTATTGTTGTCTAATACACACACACACACACACACACACACACACATGTATATATAAAAAAACAACTTGAACAAACAAGGGCAAATAGACCGGAAGACCGGATGACTGCATGCTTGACTCATCTATTTTCTCTGCCCCTTACAGTATGACTTGAAGCTCTCTGAAAAAAACAACAACAACTAAAAATCTCTCCCCCCATATCTGCTCAGCATGCATGTGTGTATGTGTGCATAAGCAGGTACCTAATGATGGTTTTAGAGGATCAGCTCAACGTGCGCTAGCTAGCTGAGCTGGCTGACGCCGCAGCTTATGATAAAGGAGCGGATGGATGTCATAGAGGCTGGAAGCACGTTGTGGTTACTGACTGTTTCCCCTTTGTGGCTGGCTGCTGTTGAAACCGAAAGAACACCTCACCCTTCCACTACAACTTACAACCCCCCCCCTCCCCAAGGAAAATAAACACTTTAAGCAATCATCATTGTTACAGATTCCTGTATGGATTGTAAGAAATGAGAGAAGGGGTTTTCCTTGTGGAGAAATACCTGCTCATTCCTAAGCCATGTACGTGGCGGGGTGGAATGTTAACTGTTACTGTCCCTCTGACAAACTGCTACAAAAACAAGAATGGTATTTTCCATGAAGTGGTTCAGATACAATCACAAGACTCCGATTTGACTGCCTGATAAAGAAGCTCCAAACTGCTCAACAGGTGTTCACTACCTCCAACTTCATGGAGGTTCATTCAGTAACTGTTGGGATATTTCATTTGCTCAAAGGGCAAGGTGTCAAGCTGCCTTATAATAGAACCAAAGACCAGTGAATTAAAGCAAGTGACTGAATAAGATAGCCTCTTTTGAATTTCTTCATTCATGTGCTTTCATCTGTCTGACTGTCTAACAAATTGGCATTCCCTCGCTGAGGCCGCCTGAACTGCCCACAGACTATTAGTGGGGTCCATGACCTCAGCAAGACTTTCCCCTCTGCTGTTCTCTGTCTAACCATCAGCCCACTGTTCCCCTGTGTGTTCCCTGTCTCCTGCCACAGCTTGGAGACAGTGTGGGAGCTGTTCGGAGAGCAGGAATGCAGAAGGAGAGCTCAGAGCTCAGCTGCTTGAGGAGAGAAAAGGGAGGAGAGAAAGGCAGGAGAGGGGGATTTTTCCTTAGATGAGGTCATGGGTGATGTCGCTTTCAGAGCCAGAGCTGAGCTCGTGGCAGACGCGCCCCTGACCTCCCTCTGCCAGTTCTCACTCGCAGACACACATGCTGAGAAGGGCTGAACCCGTGGAAGCAGAGATGACATCTAGTTTTCATCTCGCCCCATTACACCACAGCTAATCTTCCAGATTGCTCTGTCTTTATCAACACACCACACAGCCGGCTTTGCATAAGGCGGTAAAGTCAAGCCCCAGCAGACCACTTTAGAGAGCTTAGCCATGTGAAAAGCCCTACTAAAATGTGCCCCATTACTGGCTGAGAGACAGAGGTGATTAGTAACGCGCTACAATTAGCATGCTCAGCACAGACATATGCAATGACACAGCTGATTCAACAGCAATACTGTCTCATCTTGAGGAGTGATCTGAATTGTGTTATTGCGCTGATTGGGTGAGGAGAAGCAACTGTCGAGACGGCAGGATGATGATGGTTATTATTGTGATTAGTCAGCTCCTTTTCCTCCCTGTGCATGAGTCATGAAGGGAGACCGCCGCTCCGTGGCTTTGTGCCTCTGTGTGAAAAATAATAACCTTCCCTGAGCCCCTTACTCCAGCGTTGATTTCGGGAATGTGACAAGCGCTGAAGCTTTGTCAGGGGGACAATGAGGCCACCATCCGAATGTGACACATCTATGTGGGAGCAGATGTTGGTTTTTTTAGGTCTCCCCCCATGAGCTGGAATGGTTGGAGTCACTTTTGATGGTTGATTGATATCCTAATAGTTGATCGTCAGGGCAATGTGTAAACTGTATGACGATCACCCGTATCTTATGTAGTGTGTCTGTCACTGTTCAGTAGTTTTGAATGACTTTATTTTGGCTAACTAAGCATGTTTAGGTGTTGACGTGGGTGGTCAGATGTTAGTACTCCAGCTGTGGTGGTCATTTTCTGTGCAGCTGAACTCATGGTTATGTTATCTGTGATCCAAGAAAAGTGGAAGTGATACTGACTGATTTGCTAAGACAAATGAAGCAATAACAAATGATGTAATGGTAGGATATTGTGGAAGATTTCACTTCACCAAATCTGTACAAAAGTCTTAAACCAACCTTCGGTTTCTCTT
>VOQK01021267.1:24677-34851 GCA_015052645.1 Benitochromis conjunctus
TAAAATGTTTTTAAATATTAATTTCTGAGACTTGTTTTGCCTTGTACTTACTGGAGTAGCGATCACGTCTCCACTACAGGCTACCACCACCCACACAGTGCTTTTAGGCTAGGTCGGTAGCCCGTCGCTGTGCTTGACGGAGGGCATTTTACTGCCTATGTTCCTCTGTAGCTAATGAGCTAATGCTAACCTTGGGGCACTGTCTGGGAACTTGTAGACTGTATGGGTGCACAAACATCAGTATACTCAATGAGCAAACTTCTTGGACGGTCTTCTAGAAAAGAAATTTAAATTACCGATCAAGTTATTTGCTGAATATTGCATAAAAATAAACATGTTCTCATCCCAAAACGCAACATACCGACACGAAATGACAAATCGACGGTATGTTACGCTTTCATGCTCCCAACACGTCTGTATGTTACGCGTTCCGAAGCATGAGAGCCGTTTGGAATGTACATGTACATTTATTTTACTTTCTCATCATGAATCGCTTTGGAAAACACCATCTAATACAATTAAGGCTGTGGTTAAGGTTAGGGATAAGGTTATGGTTAGGATTAAGGTTAGGGTTAGGGCTGGAATACACGGCTGGAACGTGTGTTACCGCCGGGAGAGTTGCTCTATTGGATTCCATCCACAGTCTGGCACGTATCATAGGGACGTGGATGTTTACCTTTCGCGTTTCTGTGGGACGCCTCGGGACGTGACAAATCATCGATATGTTACGCGTTGGGAATGACAATGGTCTCATAAAAATATTACATAATGCAAGAACACAGAGGACACAGCTGAAAGGTCCCCTTTGGTGACTTGAATTAGCTAAATTAGCCAGCAGAATGGTTAGCACCCACATGTTCAGTGATCAACACATAACTTTAAGCGTTTACTATTGCAAAGCAAAAAAATTAATGGCAATATGGAGATTATATCTCTCGGCTGGCCTGGGTATGCCAGGCTTAGTCTCTTGTTGATCTCCCTGTATTCCTGAGTGTGTCTCTGACGTCTGTCTCCATCTCCCTTGTATAGACCTTCCTGGACCTGAACCTGTCTTCCCTGTTGAGCGTGAGTGAGAATGAGTGTGGTGTTGGATTGGACGGTGTGGAATCGGTGATCTGGACTGTACATAGTGGAGTGTGAACGAGTGTTCCCCTTTGTTCCCAAGCCCTGGACCTGCCCTTGGAATCCCTGGACCCCTCTTCTCCCCGCCTCACTGTATATATGTACATAAGACCGGTGTTGTAAATAAACCCATTTGAATTGACTGCACAGTTCAGAGTCCTGCCTTTTGAGTCCAGCACCAGCGTACGTGACATAGTTATTTGTCTTGTGGCCACTAACAAACAAATAAATGCCAATGTGTCTCCATGTCTACAAAATGTGTAGGTAATCAAGTATTTCTCAGCAATTCAAATGGTACTAAGGACACACCAGAGCGGGTAGATCTGCATCTTTTGATTTGGCAATTTTTTACATTGGATACTGCTCCTGATACAACCCTAGATGAATTTGTATCTCCTCACAGGTCAAACTGAGGACCATCTGTGACTGACAGCACTGACAGTTATTTAAAGCAGCAGTTAAATATATTTCAGATATGATTGCCAATAATGTCTGTAAATAACAGCTCCAAACCACTGCTGAAAAACAGTCAAAATGCAGATTATATCTTTGTATTTTGAAAGCATGAACGTGTGCACACCATAATCACACGTGGTCCAAAAACACGATTAAGCCTCCACAGTAAAAACCCTAGAAATGATTTAGGGCAACTCTTGGCCCTAAAGCAGAAGCAGGAATTATTTTAGTTCGTGTTTTTCTGACATTTGTCTCACCCCTCCCATGTCCTGGCCCTGCACAGTTCTCCATTCTGTTCTTCCTAACACAGTTTTCCATCCTCTTATCTTGATATGTCATTAAAAATAGCCCTTCTGTCAATACAATTGTCTCTATTTATAGCATACAAACAGCACTGCACTGTTGTCTTTCTGTTGCCCATTCTGTTTAGTTGAAAGTTTTTTACTAGTGTTTTCCGGTTGTTTTTGTAACACTTTTGTAATCTAACCCCTCACATTGTTGTCTACAGTCTGTCGAATGGTGTTACCCATGCACACGTGTGTTTTTAGAGTTGTGCGTCTTAATAGCATGTCAAAACGGATGGATCCACGCAAAGGGGAGATACGCCGTCTGCACTTGGACAGGCTCTTCCCCCTGGCTGATTACTGCACAGTCATAAACGGAAATACAACCAGGCACAGGGGCACACAAGCACCAAAACACACACACAAACATATAAAGACACACACTGATGACACACCGCTGACCCTACACGCCCAAGTAAAGGCCTGTATTGCATAAACAGAAATTCTTCTTTGTCTTTCCATTTTTCCAGTAGGCTGTCCCTCACCAGCATAGCTGGGTTTTCTTCCATCTGTCTGTCAGTAGTGTTATTTTCAGGAGCTTTCTTTAGAAGCTGGTGTTACTTTAGCAGCAAACACACTAAAAATATAAATTTCTAAAGGACCTAAAAATACACAAAAGAAGGAACCAGTGGGAGAAGAGGATGTGGAGGAATAGAAACAAATGTCTGAACACAGAGTTTGTGTTTATGATTAGTGTCACAGCTTGTATCTGCCTTTCATATTCACAGAAACAAACACAGATACGCTTTGAATACAACCTGTACACAGTTTGTTTTGGTGGATTTACAACCTCAATTGCAAAACAGCTGGGATGCTGTATAAAATGTAAATGGAAACAGAATGGAGTGATTTTACACATGTCCCATATTTTATTCACAATAGAATACGCAGACACACAAAAAAGAGATATTACTATTTCATTAAAAATATTAGATCATGCTGAATTTGATGGAAGCAATGTGTCAAAAAGGTTGGGATGTGAAAAAAAGGCTTTAAAAAGTAAGTGGTACTAAAATGAGACAGCTGGAGGAACATTTTCCAACTAATTAGTGTTATTGACAACAGGTCAGTAACATGAATGAGTATAAAAAGAGCATCTTAGAGAGGCTCAGTTTCTTAGAATTAAAGATGGGCATTAGTTCACCAAACTGCAAAAAACTGCATCTATAAATTGTGGAACAATTTCAGAGTACTGTTCCTCAATGCAAATTTATGAAGGCTTTGAATATCTTATTATCTACAGTACATAATATGATCAAAAGATTGAAAGAATCTGGAGGAATCTCTGTGCGCAAGGGGAAAGGTAAAAAATCTGCGAACTTTGGGCCCTTTAGGTTGTACTGCCTTAAAAACAGGCATGACTGTGGAAATGACTGCATGGGCTCAGGATCAGTTCAATAAATCACAGTCTGTGAATGCAGCCATCCACAAATGCAGGTTAAAGCTCTGTCATGCAAAGAGGAAGCCATATGATCTGAATATTTCTAATGCCAAAAAATGAAATTCAACTGTTTTGTTAAATACCTTGATGTCTTGTTCATGGTTTGATTTAAAACCCACTGTGGTGCAGTATAGAGGCAAAACTACAAAATCAAGTGTCATTGTCTAAAAACTTATGGACCTACCTGTAGTCCAGAGCAGAGGTGTTGAAATAATCCTGTTTATTCTCCAGACAGCTACCTGTTCTGTTCTCACCTGAGTGCAATCAAAAATCACAAAATTGTACTTGAAAGCTAGAAAACTAAGATTTGTGATCTCACAATCAGCTCCACTACCATCTCTAAAAAGTTCACAGAACAACTGGTTTTATTATGTCAGGTGTCTTCAACATGTACTACATGTCTGGTTCCATCTTTGTTATGAGATCACAATGTGACCAAAATCCACTTTGAAAATAGTCCGACGTGCACAAATTATACATCTTGGTGTGACTAGATGACAGCTTGATACTCTTTATCCCACTTGGGCCATTATTCCTCCTAAACACAAGCTGCAGTGCCAAGTAGAGGCCACCAGGGGCAAAATACAAGCTTTTTCTCACACAGAGAACAGTTTAGTCTTTCAGCAGCCCTCCTACGATGTGTGGGATTTTGACTCACTATACAGATACAAAAAATACTGCAAACACAGTCTCACGTTTCTTCCTGTAAGCGTAAAGACCATAAAAACCTTCATAGTTCACTGATTAAGTGTGGGACAATGTGAGTTCATGTTCCTCAGAAAAATGACAACTGGAGTTGAAACCACACACTGACCACTTCCTTTCCTTGTTAGAACCATTGTGGTTACATTAACGTCTTGACTTCCGAATACTGTAGGCTCATTGACATTTCTCACCCCGCAACACCTTTTTCTCACTCTTTCCCCTTCCTTCTCGTTCTAATTCTGTTGTGTCTGTGTGGGAGCTCCGGCTGTGTCATGCCACTGTGCCACCACATTCTTCCCTGACCAGTTCCTGTCCCGTCTCACAACAGAGAACGAAAGAGAGGAGAACAGAGCCGAGGGCTGAAGCTGGCTGCAGTGACAAACGGAGAGACGTCAAGAGAGGGTGGCCCAGTGAGATCACTGCTCCTGTGATGCCATGGAAATGCTGGTGGCCTCCGCTGTCCCCTGTGCGATCATTTTCAGTGAAAAACCTAAATACATGTGACATGGCCAGTGTTCATACACTGATTGAGCTAATAGCACAACACAGTTTAAGAGGAAATGGCCTCACAAGCTCCCCATTAAACAGTAGAGCTTCAGCCTACTCGCCATAAACACAGGGAAGCTGAAATAACAGTGTTTGAAGTGAGGAAGTTGAATTGTTGTGAGGATAAAAGAGCAGGAGTAGGTTTTTTTTTCCGAAATAGCTTTTTGTCTGCTGGCCCTACGGAAGAAATTTTTGTGTTTTGCTGTTAAAGTCTTGACCTTCAAGTGAATAAATTGGGAAAAAATGCAGTCACAGACAGACAAAAACACAATACCACAATGGGGAGCCCTTTGCGTGGTGGTAGCACTTTCACATATTCCCCTTGGGTTTGGGCTATTTCAGTTTCATGTTAGTATTTTTACACACACGGTCAAAAACACACTTCCTGGTTGTTTTTGGCCTTCTTAGTATCCATAAAAAAAGGCTATTCATTTTTAAAGGTTTAAAAGCCGAGCTTCCTGTTAAAAATAACTGCCTTTGTGAGGTTTTGTGTTGTTTCTATGGAATGTGCGTAAAATTCTGCCAGACCCTTACTCCTTTATAACGAGTATATAAAGTATAACGAATATACAAAGTAAGCTTCCACCTCAGCCAGCGAACAAGGCCGGCATGCCAAGCATTACTAAGCAGCATTACTCTTTAACATTGCTATGTTAGGAGACAGCCAGGCACCAGGCCTTTTAAACCTGGATATATTATGCAGCCATGTTCAAGCTGCTGTGCTATGATTAGATCATTTCAAACACTCACTGATGGAAAAAAGTGTAACGCAGACTATTAAACGTAGTCATAACGGAAATCATACTGCAACTGTTCTTTCATGACTTCAGTTTATGACTTTATTTTAATACCGTACTCTGCAGACAATCAAAAATATGCTGTACAAGCAGACAGTGATCAACAAAGTCTGTTCAGATGCCAAACTGTATTCAGATCAATTCACCTTTATTTATATGGTGCCAACAACAATCATCCCAGTGCAATGGAGGCTGATCGATCTGAGAGGGAGTCTAAGTAACTATTAATAGCACTGAAATTAGTTTCTTTGAGATGGTTATCAATAATTTTCCTCTAATTGTTAAAGTTTTGCTTATAAAAAATAATTATGAAATCATTACTAGCTAAGGTTACAGGAATGTTTGCTGAACAAAGCTCTGACTCTTTTTCAGTCTATGAATAGTTTTACATGGGCCTTTTTTACATAGAGGAACAAACTCTTTTTGTAGATATAATAAAGACCTTCTAAATTAGTGAGACACCAGAAAGTTTTCAGAGGAGCCACAGTATCCAGAGTCATATGCAGTGAGCATGTAAGACTGTTAAGACAAGTGAACTCTGCTTTGCACTGTGTGGCACATGCCAAGATAACAGTGGAGGTATTATATGCTTGAACTTAGTTACAGCACTTTCAGAGAGACATCTAATGTAATGAAATATATTCCCCCCCACTGCTGTGTGTTCCATTATTGTACATTTAAACGTTATTAAGAAATGAGCAGAGAATAGAGGGTTTTCAGGGAATACTGTCAAGTGTTCAGTTTCTATGCCATATGTCAGAACAAAAATAATTCACGTCAGCAGTAATGACACTCAGTTACATCAATCAGAGCTTGCTAAAATTAATTTTGAATGAGTGTGTAACTTTGCCAAAATGAGAAGTGTGGAAAGCACTGATGAAGAAGCCATGCTGCTAGTGATTCAGTTAAGAGTTAACCTAATAGCCACAGTAAGCTAGGAAATTCCTAAAGATACACTGAGTGAATACTATGAATAAATAAATAAATAATTATAAATAACATATAAAGTAGTTCCCTGTGGAACTCCTTTGAAACCAACTACTACACTTTAAAGCAGGGGTGGGGGAACTCCAGGCCTCAAGGACCGGTGCAGATTTTAGATGTGTCCTTGATCCAACACAGCTGATTTAAATGGCTAAATTACCTCGTCAACATGTCTTGAAGTTCTCCAGAGGCCTGGTAATGAACTAATCATTTGATTCAGGTGTCTTGACCCAGGGTGAGATCTAAAACCTGCAGGACACTGGCCCTTGAGGCCTGGAGTTCCCCACCCCTGCTTTAAAGGTACAATGCAGAGACAAGAGACAAGGTACAATATGCATGTTAGTGTGGTGGTTAGCACTGCTAACGCATAGTCAGGTTTTGTGGAGATAAGTGTGATGACCCAAACGCAGACATGTTGAGGCAGAGGGTAAAATGAAAACAAGCCTTTAATTTCAGCTAAAGACAGGGATGCAACAATGAGCAAAACATAAAATACAAAAGGTGAAATAGAAACAAAGTGCCAGGAACCTAAACAGAGAGGAGCGCTTAGGCTAGAAAACAAAAAGGGAGACTGACTTGACATTGCAACATGAGACAAAGGAAGACTGAGACAATATATACACAATAGGGTGGTGAGGAAAGTGGCGACACCTGAGAACACAGCAGGGACAAATCAGAAGTAATGAAACAGAAGAGGCAATACTAAACATAATGCGCATAAGACAAGGACTATCAAAATAAGACAGGAAACATGACAAATACAGAAACAGAGACTCATACTCATGACACAGAAACTGACGCAGGAGGAGAATAGCAAACACCTGATAGACAGACAAAACAGGGATGAGAGACAGATACAGAAAGAGAGAGAGCCAGAGACTGAGCGGCATGACCAAAGATAAGCAAGCAGGGAGACATGACATGATAGACTTAACTTGATAAGACTAAGGAAATAGGAAGTAAACCAATAACCCTAAAGCCACTTATGACTAAACTGGAGATCTCCAATATAGCAGCGAACCGACAGGGAACAAAAAAACTCAAACACAAGGAAATGAAACATAATGTCACGGTTTTGGGTCATTTTGACCCCAGCATTTTGAGTTTCTTAGGTTTTAGTTTGATTCTGTATTATGGGTTGTGTTCAGATTCTCTTGTTGTGCTGTGTTGATTATTATCATCCTGTGTTTTGGTTTCTGTTTTGTATTTTGAGCTCCCTCTGTTCTGTGTCCAGTTTGTCTTTGTGCCTGTCGTGTGCTTCCTGTTTTACTTTGAAAGTCTGTGTCTCATGTGAGTGTGTCTAGTTTTGCTTCCTTGTCTCATTAAGTCTGATTTCTCCCAGCTGTGTCTTCCTCCTGTCGCCCGTTCCCTGATTACTCCAGTGTGTATTTAAGCCCTGTGTTTTCTGTGCCCTGTGTTGTAGCCTCACCAAGCTGTGTGTGCTGTTTGCCCTGCCAGTCTAGTTTATGTTTGTATTTCTCCGTGTCCAACATTAAAGCTGCCTTTTGAGGCAAGTCCCGTCTTTGAGAGTCCTGCATTTGGGTCCAATACTGCCTGCCGCACAGCACAACATGACACATAATAAATAGAATCTAGAAACAAGCCCACTTCTCAAAATCCAAACCACAATCAATTAATAAAAGTCAAAAAGGTCCAAAAACACAAGAACCATGACACTCACAGCAAGAAGGTCCTGGTTTCTATGGGGCCTCTGAGAAGCTGAGTTTGCATATTCTCACTGTGCCTGCAAAGATAAGCATTAGGTTTACTGGTAATTTTAAATTGGCCATAGGTGTGACTGTGAGAATGAATGGTTGCCTCTTTGTGCTGGCACTGCTAACTGGCAACGTCCTATGGCAGTTGGGATACGCTCCAGTTCTACTACGACACTGAATTGGACAAGAGGAAGTAAATATGGAAACACAAAAACATCTTTTATGAACAGTCTAGGAGTTTGACACATGTGAGCTACAAATGATACGTACTACAATACTCTGCATCAAGTTATATTTTCAGACTCTGCTAGATTTCCGATTATGTCACTTCTTTTTTCTTTTTTAAATCAGTGTCCCCCCTGCTTTGAGATTTTGACCTGATTATGGTGGGAAGTGCAGGGTCCAGTGAGCAATCACTGAGTAACTGTTGTTTGAATGTTCAAGATGTTGCATCATGGTTGAAAAATTGTTCAGCAGCAGACTGGAGTGACTGTTTCAGCCAATTCACAAACCAATAAATGTTGTTACGTTCAAAATGCCGTGCATTATGACTAATATCAGTCAATATCAGAAAGAGAGTGACTGGGGCACTATTGGATAGGGAAACACTGTCTCCTCTGGACAACTGCCTCACAACCACCTTGTATTTTTTGACCGTCGTGGGCCAGGTTTTATGAAGTCACTATTTCAACAATGTTTGCCAACAACAGACCGCGATAGCAACTCTACATGTGTTTGATCTCAAAATGTACTGGCAGGATTTATGTGTGATATTGTCATACGGTGGCTCACCTGGGCATGATACATAAAGCACACAAACACTCTGACACACGTAGTCTCAGTTCCAATGCAGGTTGTGTCAGGAAGTACAGGAATGCCATAAATAAGGTGTGGCAGCAAAATAGCATAAAGAGGGCCAGGAGGAGAGGAAGTAGTAAATGTAGCCTGGGGCCAGCTTCTTCTAAATCGATACAGGTAAGACCAGAACAGGACATGATTTACAGAAGGAGGTCTGACTCACAATGATAACACTGTTTTACAACTGTGTTAGCTGCTTGCTGACTCTCTCTCTCTAAAAGCAGAGCTCCAGGGCCAGCTGTTGTAACCCGAGTAAACGTATGACGAGGCAGCAATGCTCAGGTAGCTTCAAAGCTCCTGCACAGACAAACGTATCACATTGCTCCCATGGAATGTTCCATTGCCACAGAAATTGGCCTGTGTTTGATAGCTTTTATTGGAAAAGACAGAGAATCCCTTTGTTCGCCGCCAGACCCATCTCAGTGGGTTCAGGCTTCAAGCCACGTGAAGAACTTGTTCTTATGCTGAGTTTTATTGAGGTTTCAGTTGCATAGTAGTACCTAGCCAAAGTAGATGGAAACAAATGGTATGTTAGCTTGCCTCCAGGACAATGAGCAATATGCCTGAGGTTTCACAGCATTCCTCTAGCAGAGCAATCCGGGGATTATTTAAATTGTTTCCATACTTTGTTTACTCTAGGCCTTGTAAATGCATTTCGGAGACGGTTGAAATTTACATTCTTATCACTGAAACTCTGAAGGGGCATGTAACAATCTTGGACCAGGGTTCCCGGTCGTGCTGGCAGTGGCTCTCATCACATTACAGCAGCAACAGCAGCAGAGGGGATGTTATGCAATGCAGTGACTCCTGAGAAAGTGTGTTTGTACAATGAAATTAGCCTTTTTTACATATTTTTAAATTACACCATGAGGAAAAGACTAGGCCTTATTCTATGTATGCGGGATCGTGAATGTTCCTCAACATAGAAACTTCTGAATGTGAAATAATAGAAGACCTGTAACCTAGCCAGGAGTTTCATCGAAAAAGAATGCTAAACCTTTCATTGTTGCCACTGGGACCAATGAAGTCATCCAACAGTGAGCTAGAGACTTCTGAATCAGTTCTTTTCCGCGTTATTAAACATGCACAAAACTTAGCTTTAAGCTACTTCAAGGAAATTTTGGTGAATTAATGGCTAAATTCTCAGTGCCTGATTCAATGACACAGCAGGGTACGTTCCTTGCATTTTTTTTTTTTTTTATTACT
>VOQK01021267.1:34871-44964 GCA_015052645.1 Benitochromis conjunctus
TTTTATTACTGCGTGGGGCCAGTTGATAGCAAAAACATGATCTGGTTAATGTGTAGCCATATTAACTTCTGCTAAGACCTAGATTACTTCACGTGACCTCCCGGAAAACTGGTCTCTGCTCTAAAGGTTGGCGATAAAGCCATCTTCACTCTCTGCTCTGGCGGTTTACTGTTTAGGGTTGGGCAACGCTGAGCAGGATGACCCAGTGATTCAGGTAGGGCTGAGTGGATTTAGACACGCCTGCAGGAAGCTTTGCTGCTCATGCCTGTGTCACTGCCATTATTCCCAACTTGCAAAACTCCCAAATCTGGATGACTGCTGTCAGGTGTTTTATTCCAGCATTTTCAGACAGTATGGTGATGGTGATCCTGAGAAGACGCGCAGGACAGAAAAACAAGTTAGCTGCTAGCAGAAAAGAAGCATTCCAGTGATTAATTATTTGCTTGGTTGGCATATTTGTGTGGTTAAATGATTTTATACAGAAATAGAAAGCATAACTCCACCTCTGTGAGAGAGATCGATACTGTCAGCAGTCTCATTCTCATACTTGGCAAGCTTCCTGCTGCTCAAGTCATTCCTGTAACTTACTGTTGAGGCATTCTTCTGAGACACTTTATAGTTTACGAGCGGCCAGCAGAAGAAGATATATGACAGTTTGGGTGGGAGACAAAAAGAGGAAGACACAGAGGAAGTAAAAATTGCGCTTCCTTTGTATTGCTTGCCCTGCCCTCCCTGTGGTTAATTTCTCAAAGTTGAAGCAGTTCTTTTCTCAAGCCTCTAAACATTACGAGTATTGGTCAAAATGTAGCCACTGTGTTCATTTTAGTTTGAGTTTACCAGCTTTTGAAAACCTTTGAACCACATACACATATCAGCTGCTGACCTTTGTAAGGTTTCCTCGTGGCCGCCTGCTTAAAATCTAATGGGATCATCCGTATTACCTCGAGGTTTGATCAGGTGAAACTCCAGTTACGAGTCACTGAAACGGTAACCTCTTCCCCACTTTAATTTTAAATTCAACAGAACCAGTTGTGTGTGTTTGTTGAGCACGTGTATACAGCCTTCATGAGAGAGAAATCAGAGATACACCTGCGTCTTACTCATTTGTCTAATAAAATGAGAATCGCTGTCTACCTTACATTGTGTGGCTCCAGCATTCACACACATGCACGCACACAGACACAGACACCAACACAGTATTACACTGCTTGCTTTTTATCCAGCTCTCCTCTGGTGCCTATGTAACAGGATCCGACTGACCAGCCTTTCTCACTGAATGGAGAATGTCACAACGATAGATCTCCACTCCACAGACTCTCCTGACCTTCACACAATGCTACTTTTGAAACTAAATGTCTCTACACACAATGCGAATGAATGTGTGTGTGCGCAGTAGGCTATGAGAGGGGGAATCCCTGAGAAAAACAGATTTTTTTCCCCCCCCTTTTTACAGGCCCAGCAATTATATGGTTGCGTTTTGCCAGCATAAGCATATGGAGCAGACGTGTGTTGATTTGGAGAAGAAAATAAAGAGAAAACACATTTGTCAGTATGTAAGACTGTCTGCCCTGGGTTTCCTTGACTAAGTGTTGCCTCCCGTGATGAAAAGCCTTGTTTATTTTTCTGTCGTGGGCCACACTCACGTCCTTCGTCGAGGGAGTCTGCACACAGTCTCAGCTGCTCCCTGTGGATTATGTGAAATATGCAGAGGATGTGTGGGAGACAGACATATTCTGTTTGATACTGGAAATGAAACCAGTCTAAGCAGACAGACAGTCTGATGACTTGGCTGAAACACTGAGCTGACTGCGATGAAATGACATAGCTCACCCTGCAAAACAGATATCAACACTTGCACACGCCCAATTCCAACAGATTTGGAAGGCTGTGTAAAATAGAAATAAGGACTCATATGGATTTATGAGAGTCTCATAAATCCATTTTGTATTCACAACAGAACATAGAAAAAAAATAAAATGTTTGAAGTAAGAAAATCTTTTCTTTCACAAATGTCTGGGAATTGAGTAAACCAGCTGCTGGAGTTTTGGGAGAGGAACGTTGACTGGGGCAAGAGGATTCTAGCTGCTCGACAGTCCTGGGTCTTCTTTGTCATATTTTTCATTTCATATGTGCCAAATGTTTTCAGTTGGTGAAAGGTCTGGACTTCAACACCAAGACTCTTCTACTATGAAGTCATGATGTTTAAACACATGCAGTGTGCTATTTAGCATTGTTATGATGAACAATGCAAGATATGGATGGGAGCATTTGTTGCTCCAAAATCTGTAAATACCTTTCAGGATTGATGGTCCCTTTCCAGATGCTCGAGCTGCCAATTTCATAGGCACTGATGCGCTCCCGTACTATCAGAGATGCAAGCTTTCGAACTGAATGCTGACAAATTTGAATTTGTCTGACCACAGAACAGTTTTTTACTTTGCCTATGTCTATTTTAAATGAGCTTTGGTCCACTGAAGACGGAAGCGGTTTGGCTCGTGTTCACACATGGCTTATTCGTTGCGCGATGGAACTTTAACCTTTGTTTGTAAAAGCCTCTGTTCAGAGACAGGGATGTCTGGAATTGTTCCTGAGCCTATGGAGTCTTTTCCATGGCAGAATCATGCCTGTTTTTAAAACAGTGCTGCCCGAGGGTCCAAAGATCACAGGCGACCAGTAGTGATTATTGACTCTTTATACTGTACCTATTCATGTCATCAACCTGTTGCCTTATAACCTAATTAGTTGCAAAATGTCAAAAAGGGGTTTATGACATTTGCTAATCATTTACATTTTATACAGCATCCCAACTTTTCACTTCATGGGTTTGACATTTGAGATACTTTGACAACAAGCTCGTTGAAAAGCCATAAATATGATATAAAAGGTTTATCACTGTGAAAATCCAAGCAGTGAAAGCTAGTTTTACATGTTACGTAACACCTGTAGCAATTGCAGATCAGCTGCGAGCCCAGCATTGGTTTAAACGAGACTCTATAGTCATGCGAGTTGTGAACTAGAGAATTTGAATGTCTGGGACACATACCATGTTTTTTTTTTTTCTTTTTAATTTAAGCCTAGTAATATGTAGCTTAGACGGGATCAGAATGGGATCAACTCCAAAAAGACATTCATGTGTAGGCAAGATTTCAGGTTTTCAGAACTGGAAGGTTCCTAGGCTGCATGCATGTAAATAGTCTAGGTGGGAAAATTAAAGAGGTTTGACAAAATCCATCAGAAACTCTTATTCATTATTTAGAGATTATTGGATTATTTTCCTGTGGAACTTGTTTTACGGACCATATGACCTGGTGGGAACCAACCAGAAAATGTTTCTTTATGTTGGTTTTGTAAAAGCGGAGGTTTATTAGTGGACACATGATTTAGAAACGATTCCAAAACTCAAAATCCCTTCAGGATCAGAGGAGAGGTCTGCTGAAATCTGTATCACCGTAATGTAAAATCACAACCAAGCATAATATTTATCTGACCTTGTAACGACCTGATAGACAAAAAAAAAAAATCACAAAAAGATTTTAATCTGAATCCAGAGGAGAGCATGAACATTACGTGACAATCCGTCTAATAGCTGATTGCTTATTTCAGTCTAGACCAAACTGGTGGATTGACCACAGTTTAGATTCACCGGTAACCTAATGAGGTCAATTGCTGTAGTAATGCATCTTGGGAAACAAAGCTGTTACAATACTCGAGTAGAGAGAATAAAATGTTCTCTCCTGGAGGAGGTGTAGTGACGTGTTGACACCTATCTCTGTCTGGGCATGTACACGAGTGCAACCTATGAACCTGTCGTGACATCACCAGGTGATTAACCCTCCTTGTGACTCAGGAATGCAGCACAGGCTTCCCCCATCTTCCAGGAGTCTCCTTGCGGCACTTTTCCAAAGAAGAGCTTAATTACTTTTCCAAAACAACAGGAGAGACATAACAACACGCTTAACAATAACAGTCACTTTATTATGGGATGCTTTGTTTAGTGGTCACTACGTTCCCTTTTACTTTTGCTCCCTTTTACCTGCTGAGTTTTGTTTTTCCTCAGAATTTTTGGTTTCTTAAACGCACCCACAAAAACACATGTCACCGTTTACAGCAGTCAACACATTCACAATTTATTGCACCGCTTCATCTGAGCCACTGTATCTGGAGAGCCTGTTCAGACCCCAGAGGTCATAAAACACAGGGCTTGCCGAATGCGGCAGCTTTGAGCCCGGTTTACTCCGCGACATTTTTAGGTTTTTATGTTACGTTCACCTTTTTAAGACCTTTTCAAAGACCTTTTTATTTTTAAGATCTCTGCAGCCTAGCAACCAGCAGCTTCCAAACAATGCGTGCAGGTGTGGCGAGAGACTCTAAAGATTAAAGAAGGGAAGATAGGGAAACCAAACATAGTAGCTATACAGTGCACTGTGTTTTCATAGCCAGAATCCCCGCACCACCACCCCTACCCAACCTTACTCTGTATTTAGCACCTGACCCCCGCCTAAATGACGGGGATCTACAGATCACCATGACCTCACCATCCAGGAGGCTTGTGCATCCACAGGGTCGGGGGATGACATGATGTCATTAAACTATACACGTACACACCCCACTGATCACGGCCTAGACTTGACCCCAACATTAACACGAACCTCATGTTAGAGTCTTCAGTGGGGAAGGGGGGGGGGGTGTTTTCCCCCCAGAAATACATATGCCATTTAATGTTTTATATAAGGACTTTAATGAGAAAATTATTCTTCTTGAACTGACACATAGCAAAAAACTTTCCTTGCTATTAGTGTTGATCAGTAGGTGGATGCAAGGGTGTATATGGGTGTGTGTTATTAATACCTCAAAGCTAGTCAGTTGGGGGGATTCGAGAGGCTTCTTGGGTTTCAGTGTTTCTGAGCTCACAGACAAATGTCCCTACATGGATGGTTTCTTCTCCAACGTGCTAACGACTTGGCCGCCTTGCTGGAGATGCCAACCCAGTCCTGCAGGGCATTTCATGCAATCTATGCAGTGTACTGCCTAAGTAAGCACACATGCACGCCCACGAGTAGGGCAGCAGGAAACTTGTGACTGGGGTGTCATAGGTTTACTATTAATGTGTTTTAAATACTAACTGATTCGAGGAAAATCTATGTGGGATGGATAACAACCAGTGTCATCTGTAGTTCAACAGTATCTACAGTTGTTAAACAGGGTGCTTGTGCCCAAATTGTTCCCCTGGGGCTGTTTGTGGTCAGCGGCAGAAGACTGTGGGCTTCTAGGCTAGCTTTCCTTTAAGCAAATGATAAGATTTGACTCAGAATCAGAAATATATCATCATCCTGTATTCAAAAATGAATGCTTACATTATAATGTAAAGAAAAAAAAACACACCAAAAAACCTGCATGATGTATGCACAAAAACTCTTGAGCGGTGACACAGCATGCCTATCTGTCAGCCACTCTCTGACCTTGTCTGTCTGTTTGTCTGTTTTAACACCATCATTGCAGGCAGCGCGCCTGCCTATCTGTCTAGCTGTCTATTTGCAGCGGCAGTCCTGTTTGTATTTCACAGCTGATGTGCTATTTCGTCTGTGCTTTTAGGTGATGTCATTCAGGTGCACTGTGCCAGGGCAGAAAGCCCAGGTGTCCATCAGCTTTTTTCCAGACTGGACTGGAGCTTTCTGCTCTCATGCATGTGCAACAAGTCTGATTTTGTGCTGCAGAGAGAAGACGCCTTCCAGGACTTGTAGAGACTTTTTTTTAACAATGCATTGCTCGTTGTGAAGATATAAATCATGGACGCTCTTGCATAATGCATTGTGCAAATTCAGAGAAAATATATTGGATTGCACATTAATGTCACAGATTTAGTTTGATAAATAATGTGCCTATTTTTTGTCTGAAGAATAAAATCAGTGATGCATAAACTTAAATTACAGTAGCCTTGAGGAAACAAGACATTCACAGCATTGCTGTTTCAGTCCGAGCTCTGCAAACTACTTTGCAGCCCTGCTGCACATGCGCCTTCATTCATTTCTCCCTTAATTAGGAGATTTATGCATAAACGACTTAAAACATGAAATCATGGAAAGACAAATAGGTACTATGACATTAAATATGCCAACTTGTACCACCCACAATGTGTCTTCGCTTGGTCTGGGGAGAATTTTAGGGGCAATGCCTACAACTGCAATGCATTTGTGCATACTAGGTGGCATGTTGTAAGGATGCAGATGTTTAACACTGCGCTGTGGGTCCGATAGTACAGCGTGACCTGTGGCACTGTTGTGGTCAAATTGTGTTTGAGTTTTAAATAGACAAACCCTTAGATTGGACTGTGGTGACTGATGGGCCACACTTTCCCTTCCTTGCTCTCTGGATGTCTGTGCATTTGCACCGCTATGATGGATGCCCATCCCTCCGTAAATATAGCCCTGCCCCAGCTAGTTAGCATGGCTGGCATGTTCCAGGCCAGTGGTCATAAGTTAAATATATATCCAAAATAAATACTTCCAGATTCAATTTTCAACTGTTGTTTAGACTAACTGTAGTATAAATGTGAGAGAGAAAAGGGGTAAGAGAACCATTTCCTAACAAAGCAAAGTGCATGGTTTTAACTTTGGAGCAATAAAAAGCTCTGAAACCCACAGAGGGGAGCATTTTTTCAGGGAGCAGTGGAGGAAAACGCTGTGGTTCTGCAGCAGCCTACAGGAGCATATCCCAGAGCTGTGGCCACTGTGGTGACGAGTCACTGCAATGGTAACAAGTCATTGCCATGGTTTCCACCCAAACTCCGATTCTGCGTTCGAACACACTGATACTGTGGAATGGATGCTGTGGGTGGGGAATTGGAGACAGCCAGCCAGCGGAGACGGCAGTAAGTGACGTGAGATGAGAGACTGTGATGTTAGTGTTTGATGCAGGTGCTAAATGTAGATGGAAAACTACACCTGCTTCATGCAGTTGCTTCTTGGTACTGACAGAAGAACAATGGCAGATCCCCCTGCCGAAGGATCCAGATCAAACAGCCGACACTGAACACATTCATCACCATCATCAAATCTGTAAGCTGCCGTCTGCATACACACCACAGAGGTATTCAAAGGGGGGGATTTTTTTGATATGGCTCACAACAGAGTCTTTGAGATCACTTCAGATGAAGCTTATCACGCTCGCATTGTGACCACACTGGTAGGATGGAATGTCACTGTGTGAGAGTTTCTTTTCTCTGTGCAACAATAGAAGGCCTTCTCTGCCTGTTTCCACCCTGCATGACTCGCTGCGCTACAGTCACACATACATATCTTCTGTTTTTTCCCTTCTGCCATTTTTGGTTTATCTTTCGGACTATTGTGCATTATCACTTATAAAGCTGATTACATGGGAAAGCAAATGATAACAGTGTTTATGCACTGACCACTTGCCTAATGCTGTGTCGGTCAATCTCATGTTGCTACAAGTGGCGTGGAACCTGTGTAGGGGTCCTTTCCATCTCGGATGTTTGGACACCAGGTGGTCTCTTTGTTTCATCGACTGTTCCTGGGGAGTTTTTGCAATGCGGTAGGGTTCTGAGGTTTGGTACAGAAAGCTACTGTGGTTGGGGAGTGCTATTAGAAAACTGCTTTTGATTGGGGCACCCCTCTCAGTGCATCATTGCAAATATAACTATATAATGTTAAATAGTATAATAGTATACTCTGAAAGCTTTACTTTATTTGAATTATATTATTCCCAAAATGTTTTCTTTTCAATAAAGAACTTGAAACAAAGGATGTGTGAGACATTGTTCTTTACTTCTCAACAGGATAACGCTGTCTTACATTTGTAACCAGACTGCATTGTGTTAACTCCATCACCTCGTGGCTGAATGTTGCGTTTCATTACTGCTGTCATATAGTTACTTCTGAATTATGCTTCTGTGGTGAATCTATTTAGAGACTACAATGAAGCCCATGCGAGTGGCCGATCCCTTCGCCAACATTTATACCTATGTGGGCTCTGCGTGGATGGCAACTTTTAGTTATTTTTCTAGGGAGGTGCACGTCAGGCCGTGGTGGACGTGACGGTGTAGGGTTTCAGAAGGGTTTGTGTTTATGGCCTGTGGCAAAGATTCAACACAGAGGTATAGCTCTACAGTCACAGGGTCTGAAAAGGGCGCAGTGTTTGTCCACAGCTGCTGCTTTCGGTGATATTTATTTCTAATTTCAGACTTTTCTGATTTTCAATGAGCCCTCCCTGACATCACAGGTGGTTCTTGGTCCCCGTCTGTGCTACCCCAGTTTAAAAAATCCTGGTAACATGCCTGGGCCAGACAAGCTTTTCCAGCAGTTTAACAAGATGGTGACCTGTCAGTGGTTTTAATGTTGTGGTTGACTGCTGTACGCACACTTTATCTCACAGGGCTGCAGTTGTTTCCTGTGTCCCAGTGTGGTATTACTATGTATTTATCCTATCTTGGTTTTGAACATGGACACAGGAAAAAAATGCAAATATGTAAGGTTTTAAGTTTTTCAAACCACACTGGTTTGGACATCAGTTTTCTTTTCATGCATGTGATATCTTCTTAGAAATATATATTTTTAAAGCCTAATAAATTATCACTGGATTTGCAGTGAAAACTGACTGCCATCTACACTGTGTGTGTCAGGAAAAGTTGAACACCCAAAGTGCAGGACCCAGACGGAGAACTGAACTGAAGAGCAGCAATATGCGCAAGAGCAGCACGCTGTAACAATGAGTGAAGGAAAGAAGTGCTTTGAATTGATCATTTTCACCTCTGCTTTTCCTTTTGTTGAAGATCAAAAGCCATGAAACACATCTATTGTTTATCACTGAGGCGTCATGCTGTATTTTCTTCTACACTGAGTACACCCACTCCAAGTTATGTAAAATTTTCCAATACCTACCGGCATGTTTGCATGTCCTTTCAGTTATATGCGAAAATGCTAAGCTGCATGACATAGAGCTCGTTTATCTGTTATCACACTGTACCTCCACCCACCAGCTCGGCATGCCCTGATATGACGAGTTTCATGTTTAGCCTCGGATGTTTCTAGAAAAAATCACTGTTAATCTCAGGAAAACGTATTGATAATGAAAATATTTTTAAAAAATCATGTTTTTGATTCTCTTCACAATCTGCTGATGCCTGGCCCAAATAAAACAAAAACACTGGCTGGAAAAAAACCATCAGCTGGAACATGACACATAGCACTTCTCTGACACTTACCACGAACAATCTGGAGGCAGTTTGCTTGGAAAATTATCCAGTCAACTCAACTAGTAAGTTGGGTCTCCTGCTGGTCCCGTTTACTGCTTATTCTGCTTGTCTTGTCAATGTGATCATCACTCCAGATTTAATCTTCAAGAACAATCAATATGTGGGCCTCACAAAGGCTGCAGTTATCAATGAAACAATTAATACAGGTTTTATGAGGCTGATTATCAGGTGAAACAGAAATCACATTTAACAATATTTTCCATAATTTCCAGTGTAATATGACACAGTCTTATGTGTGTATTATAACGTAATGATTTAACACTAAAAACTTCAATGGATAACTAAAACCACTGTCTTTCAAAATTGCGACCTATGTTTTAAAGACTTCCTTTCTCACGTTAAAAGTCAACAGTTTATAAGGTCACATACATACTTCAGGGGAAAAAATGAGGGCCTACTTTACACTGCATTCATCCCGTTGGAGGCCATCGCTACTTCACTGTCAGTTGTAATTCTGAGCCCTTATTTTGATCCTGTCACATTTTCTCCTTTACTTCAAAATACCTGAAAAAAAAAAAGAGGCTACAACATTCTGGTGTTTCAGTCAAGCTTTGAAATCATGATTAAAAATCAAACAAATTCATCAAAACACTGCTTGATCAATGGTCACGTTTGATCACTTTATATAATATATAAACCTTACAAAACTGTAGCTAGAAAACCAAAAATCCCATGTGGGAAAAAAGACGTTTTTTTTAACAGGAAGAGACCTTTGACAGGCCCATGGCAAACAGCCATCAGCTGTCACCGGTTATGAAGTGAAGGAAAACGGAACACAGGGAACAGCACAGACAGATGTCAAACAACAAACTATAGGAGACA
>VOQK01021267.1:55710-77201 GCA_015052645.1 Benitochromis conjunctus
GGACTGCGGCTTCTGTTCTGCCACTGTCTGTATGGTTTCTCAGGGGCTATGATGTGGACAGGTGTAAACCTGGTGAGTGGCGGAGAGGGGGTCCGCCTTCTGTTTGCATGGTGGGACATATCCTCTGTGAACCTCTCTCTGTTTTCACGTCTAACTTTGGTTAACAGCTGTCCACTCGAGGTCTCAGATGTAGATTTTAAAGAGCTGCTACTGTCAGAAGTTGGGGAATGAGTAGTAAACAGAGGCCGTGCAGGTGAATTTGACTTAGCCCCGTGAACAGGTGAGAGGTTTGGACTCCTGTCCTTGGAAACTAGAAGATTAGGAGAAGGATACTTGATTTCAGAAGGGGGATTATTGTCAGTGTCTTCTCCCTGAAAAAAGAGCGGATGAATATCCTGTTTTTCCCGAGGGAAAGAAGCTGCACCTGATTTAGACTCTATATTTACTTCCTCTGGTGGTTCTTCTCTCTCTTCCCTTTGCAGTTTTAGTGGGGAATCTAATTTTTTATCTGGTAAAATGGGTAAAGGAGGTAAAGGCGGAGGAGCAGGTGAAATGCCTTTGATTTCAGCAACAAAAAGTGGAGATTTGTCCCTTGTTACTGTCTCAAATGAGGGTGACACACTGTCTTTTCTCAAATATGTGGGAGACTGTGTTTCTGTGATAACTGCTGAAGAAGAGTCCCTATCACTCAAAGGGGTATTTAATCCAAGGGGAGGGTTGTCGTCTGTAGAGAGGGTTGCTGGTGATAGCTGACACCTGTGCGGAGAGGCAGCAGGTGATGGATCTCTACTTTTGTGCTGAGGTGAAGGACTTTGAAATCTTGGTTCAGGTGAGGGAGTTTGATGATTTGGCTGAGGTGAAGGTGTTTGGTGCCTGGGATGCTGTAGCAGAGTTATTTCAGTCTCTGGGGCAGAGCTTGTGAAGCATCCAGTGGACTCTGCTATATGGTCTCTGCTTGTGGTGAGGCTCCTTTCTTCAGAGAGGATGGATGTATTATCTGGCTCTCGGATGGGGAGATGAGCGAGTTCAGGAAATGGGGGACTTTTCCTGTCTTCGGGTTGAACAACAGAGTAAGAAATTCCTGTGATGTGAGGGGAGGAAGTGAGGCTTCTTGATGAGGATGTGTCAAAGAGAGGCTCCAGCAGAGGAGAAGCTGGTAAAGGTTGCCCTTTCCTTCCAACCTCAGGAGAGGATGCTATAATCCTGATTTCAGGTGAGGGAGAAGTATATCTGTGCTCGATGGGAGAGCAGCCGTCTCTAAATGCAGGTGAAGGAGATAAACTATAACTTACCACAGGGGAAGTCGCCTGTGTTATTTCTGGTGAGCGTTCAGGAGAGGGAGTTGTTGACCCAGGTCTGGTCAGAGAGGCAACGCTGAGCAGACCTGGAGAAGGAGATGTGTTCCTGAAATCAGGTGAGACCGAACCCTCCACCAGCTCAGGGGATGATGCTTTTGAAATGACAGGTGAGGGAGGGGTGTATCGAGGCCCAGGAGTGGAAACAGAACTGCCTGCTTCCAATGATAACCTTTGGCTTTCGGGAGTAGCAGCTGTTTCTCTTTCTGCAGCAGAGGGACCTGATGTACGGGGAGAATCTTTTATTTCAGGCGTAGAGCCTCTGCTGAAGAGATCAGGTAAAGAGATCCTCCCTCTTAGCTCAGGGAAAGGAGATGAAGCCTGAGTGTCAGAGCAAGAGGATCTATGACTAAGCTCAGGGGAGTCTGGTGTTTCTCTTAAATGAGATAATAAATCTGTGGGTGAAGGGGAAGGGGATGAATTCGAGGTTCTTATATCAAAGGCTGATTCTGTAAAATCCTGAGAAAAGTCTTTGAATGGGAGCTCAGCTGATGGACTGTTTTGATTTAAGTTGGCAGCTTTTGGCTCAGGTGTGTCTTGTGGTACTCCAAACTCAGGTAAAAACTGAGGGTTCACTGATTCACAGCACAACTGGCTGATACAGTTTCTGGGTTCAAGAGAGGGACTTGGAGTTAGAGACTGATGTGACGGGCTGCTGTTTCTGTCTTTGAATGAAGGATTTGTTCTTATTGGTTCAGCTTCTGAAAGTGTTTGTTTTGGATCAGGTGAGGACGTTGAAGGACTTTCAGCTGAGGAGGAGGACAAAGATGATAGTCTTCCCTCTGGACTGAAGATAGAAGGGCTGTTATGTTCAGGAGAGGGTGTCCTCTCACCAGTGCTGGGATTTTGGAAAGAAAGGCTGGCTGTGCTAAGCTGAGGTGCTGGTGATTTACTTTTTGGTTGTGAATTAGCGTTGCTGTCCTTAGAAACTTCTGGATGTCCCGAGCTCAGCCCCTTGGCCTCCAGAAGCCTCTGCAGTGGAGGACTGTAAAGCTTTTCTCTTGAATCTTCAAAGCCTTCCTCACCTTCACTGGAGCCCTGTGCAGTGTGGTAAGAGCCAGAGGAATCGTTCAGCTCGTCCAACAGAGGTGACGCAGCAGCCGTCCCATCCACCTCCCTCTGGGAAGGGACAAAGGGCCCAACAGCGGGGCTGCTTGAGAGAGACGCCGACTCACAGTCGTCTCCGAAAATGTCACACAGGCAGGTGGTCTCAGAGATAGCGCTGCGCTGAGAAGGGATGTTGATAATGTCGAATATTTCAACGTGGTTAGGGGTGCCGTCACGATGGCAAAGGGAAAAGGTGCGGGGGGCACTTCGCAAGAAGGAGTAGCTGTCCCCCTGGAGAGTCCAGCTGTCCATTGCTAGTCCACAAGCTCCAAATTCTCACTGTGGCCAGTCCAGTCTGCTCCTCTTGCCTGTTCTGGGCTCCGTTCCTGGACTAGAAATAAGATACAGTCATCTGCACATTGTGTAGCTCATTCATTTGTAGCACCAGTAATAGCTAATAAATTTCTGTGAGAGGCAAAAGTATAGAAATGATAAATATAGAACCTAGAATTGGATTGTTTCCTTTTAATTAGCTTCCCTAGAGTGAAATTATCTTTCGATGCCCTAATGTTCTAATAATAACTCTATCTACAATACCTTTGTTGTGTAACTTGTAATTAAACCAATACAGCAAAATATATGAACATTTATTTTGACTACAAATCTTTTGTGCTACAGACTTACTGCATCTCGACAGGTGCTTAAAATCTCACAGGATTCTATAAGGAATTGTAAGATGCAGCAATTTGAAAATACTCAAAGAGATTATCCTAGATCCATGGAGTAACAATATTTAGATTAGCTCTCACCAACACATATCCCTCATTCAAACTTTAGAGAAAGGCCCCTCCTTGTGCAAGTAGACAGAGAAAGACTGATTGGTACTGTACCTTTAGCCACTGATGAAGACTTCTCAGGGACATTGAATTCCTCTGTGTTGCAGTATCTGTCCCTCATTGGACAAACTACCCGTTCAATCCACAAAACACTCCAAGCTGACAAAACCTCACTTCATATGCTGAATCCAGGACTGAGCAGATCCGTCCAGCTCTGTCTGCCGGTGGCCCACTGACAGCACAGTGTCAGAGGCACTGCCATGTATCAGACTTGAATAGAAAAAGCAAAGAGGGGCATCTAACCCAGACATATTACATCTTCTGGACTGTATTTCTGCCCCTCCCTTCTGCACTGGCAACAGGGAAAGTGCTTACTGTATCTAACGTGGATCTCTTTTCTTCTGCAGACTGGGGTTTGGTTGGGCACAGACTTTCCTGTGTGAGCTGGGATGGGGTGCGGCACAGGGGTGGGTGGGTGTATAGTTAGCAGCAGGTGCTGATCCAGCCAGGACGGATGAGTGCGCCTGGAATCTGACACTTATAGCCAGCTCAGTCACAGGGCTCCTCTATATATAGACCAATACTATCGGGGCCAGATAGCCATAGTCATTTTACTGTGTGCTGGAGGAGGAAAAAAAAGGGAAATGTGGAATTTCAAGTACAGCATGCTCATTGTACAGGTGTTACATACATGCAACTTAACTTACACCTTTGCTTAACTATGTGTACCTGGGGAAAAGGTCATAGTCTAGCACAGATGACCCAGTTTAAATAATAACTCACATGTAGACCTCTGCTGAATTGCATTTTTGCGGCATGCAGCAATTTAAGATCTTAAAACGTTTTTACTGTTTTTTCCCTAATAATATTGTTAAATATTAAGATCCAGGATCGTTGTAGCCTATGAACCTCCTCAGCTTTAATTAAACATTCATGAGTGCCCATCATTCAAATGCATGAGAAGTGTTAAGACAAACCTACCAAACAAAAAGGGGTCATTTTACTGTTCTTATTACTGTTGCTACAACTGTATTGCCCAATGCGTCTCAGGTTGTCTAAACATGTTGGTTGGCAGTGAGTGTGGATAAGCCCTCTGTCCCATACCTAATACCTCATGAGATTATCATTCATTCTCAGTCATTAAGTCATCCGTAGCAAGTGGAAAATGTTTGAGCACACAGGACTGTGATTATATTTGTACACTGGAACGTTAATGACAGATTTTGTGTATGGTATGGTAATATTCACTAAGCCTATTCTATTTTATTAAGCGACACACATTGCTAAATTAAATTTTATGGTTGACTGTGGAATTGGGAGTCACTGACCTCTGTGGAGCCGTTTACTGTGGCTCTAATCATACAACATAAATACAGATATATGACTTTTTTCCAACAGTCATTGCAAGATGTCATGTGATTTTATGTGTAATAGGTTGCTGTAAAAAAAAATACTGGATCAGAACACAATTTGATTATGTTTGAACAAAAAAACAAAACAAAACAACAACACACACACAGAAATGGGAAATGTGTAAAATATGCCTGTTCAGACCCATAAAGTATAAACCGTTGGATAGAAATGCATGCATACTTGCATCAATGCGTAAGGGTGTACTGGGTGTGAGATAAAGGAGTGCTGATAAATTTGAACCTCTGCGGTTATGGCAGTGCAGCAGACTGGAGGAGGACTCAGAGGGAAAGAATGATGAGCACCTCTGCAATGGGGAGCTTTGGTCTACATCACTGATAGATTAGTCACGCCATACTGCTCAAGTCCAAAGACCTCACCCACCCTTGCCCTCATAAGTTGGCCACGAACAATAAGCTCCAGTTGTGCTCAGACGTTTACATGCATTTATCACGGGCATGGATGTCGTGGAATTTTTTTTTTTTAAAGATTTCTTTGAACTGTTCTTTTTACAGGTTGGAATGACTGTACAGCACACATCTTTAATGTCTTTAAAAAACATGAATTGAGTGCATCGGTTTGAATATATTTTGGATTTCCTCTAATTTACATGGGCTCAAAGCATACATGCTCAACTCACTAATATTTGGTTAATTGTCCAGTATCAAGTTGCACCTCTATTAGATGCTTTTAGTAGCCATCAACAAGCTTCTGGCATAATTGTGGCTGGATATTTGACCACTCTTCTTAGCAGGATTGGTATATTTCATCTAAATAGGTTAGTTAACTGGAACAGACTCTGCTTTGTCAATAGGGTTGCGGTCAGGGCTTTGGGAAGGTCCATTTCAGAAGCTTTAATTAGCCTGTTTATCCATTTGATGTGTGTTTGTTATCATTGTCCTGTTACAACACCCAATTGTTTCCAAGTTTCAACTATCCAGCTGTTGATTTGAGGTGAAGTTGAAGAATTTAGAGGCAGTCCTCTTCCTTCATTAATCTAACCACTTTGTGCAATATACCAGCAGCAGTGGCAGGAAAATAGCATGATGCTACCACCACCATGCTTGACAGCTGGTACTGTGTTCTTAGGTTGAAAGCCTCACCTTAACTCCTCCAAACATACCTCTTCTCATTTTTGCCCGATAGCTCTTTTTTTTTTCGCCTGACCATAAAACCTTTCTTCAGAAGGATTTGGCTTGTCCATGAGGGCAAATGTCAGTCAAGCTTGAAGATGTTGATTTTGGAACAAGGGCCTCTTTCTTGGCGGCCACCCTCTCAGTACATGAAAATCCAAAATAAATGTAAAATTTAAGCACCCAAATCTTGTTTTGTTTAAGTCATTAAAGATGTTTGCTGTACAATACTCCACCCCAAAAAAAGAATAATTCAAAGAAATTTACCATGATATTCGTGCCCAAATTGAGTGCATGTAAACTTCTGACCTCAACTGTACATGCCTAAAAAAAACTATAACCTTCCACAGAGCTTGATAGGGAGGCTGATGTTCAGTGTTCACATGCAGAGCAAATGCCAAACGCTGTCTGCTCACAGCACTCCCTTGTGTGTGAAGATAAATACGAATACTTTAAAAAAAAATCATTATAGGTAGGATACTTTTCCTGCTGGTGTTCTAACTGAGGGATATGATGCTAAACAAGGATCTGGTCTCATGACGGGTTATTTAAGTGCCAGTATTTATGACAAACAGAAAGAATATAAACATATATCACATTTCAAATCTATCTTTTTTGAACTGACCTAGTTGCTCTTTTAGGATGTGATTAACTTTGCACAGGCAGGGGCAACAGTAGACACACTTCCAGCTCTCTCTCTCTCATTATTATTTGTTTTCATCATAAGTGATTTATTAAAGCTTTACCAGACCGAAATGACACTAAAGGTTGAGACATAATATTTAAAACGTGATATGATGAATTTTCTACAAATAAATTCAGAAACTAAAATTGGGTTAATTATTTAGATCTGTTAATACGTCGGTATCCCGTCCTAACCACTTAACCTGTGAGCCAAATACAAGAAATAAAAGTCATGTAGACTTGAATTTGTGCTTGGAGCGGTCTGTCGCAGAGACAATGACTTTTATTTTGAAACGACACGTTAGCGCAGGATGCGACGCAGGAAGATCCGCATTACGGCTGCTGCCGAAGTGTTGCCATAACACAGAAGTGGCTAACGCTAATGTTTGCTAAGTAATTAGCACGGCAGGTGAGTGTATTATTATTATTTTTTTCTTTAAAAAATATCAGTAAAAAATTAGCTGAACAGCGACGTGTGTGTTAACTGTTGGGATAAGGCAAAATAGTGCAGATTGTGTGGGTTGACATTTATTTGGGCCTTGTCAGTCAGCAGATCGCTAACATCTACTAGTTAACTAGCTGCTAGCAATGGCGAGCTTTTGTAGCCAGCTAGCGACTGCGATACCGTTTGTTTATGTTAGCTGTGCGACAGCTTGTTTTTTCTTAGTTAACATATTTATTTAAATGATATTACGTAATAATTTATGGCACTTAAAAAATTATAATATTAAGTAAAAAATAACAACATAGGAAACTTGTCATTAAAACGTTAAAAGAGAAGTCTGTTTGAGCCTTAATATTGGCTAGCTCCTTTACAGTAGGTGGACATCTTCTGCTGTCGGCTTACTGGCGGTGAGCTACGGCAACGCTTTACCATTTAGTAAAGTTTTTTTGTTTGAAAAGTCCTAATTTCAGCATGCAGACCTGCAGTGTTTAATATCGTCACTTGGTAGTTAAATTATAGTCACACCTGAGACGCAAATGGCCACTGTGGTTAGTAAATAGCAGGCCGCAGCATACATTGTGTGCTTGTTTGTGATGTTGTTAAGGCCTTGCTAATGTTATCACGCAGGCCAAACTTTGAATCGGGGTAGGACCGAACAGCTGTTCGAGGTATTTTAAGACGTTATTACGGATCGGGCATCCTTGTTTTAGAGGCACCTGTGAGATAATCACGGTATTGTCAGTGTGAAATAAAATTTGTTAGTATTTCTGTCATTAAAAACTTTCAGTGTTTTATCTTAAATCTTGTGTTTAGCTCTTAAAAATGTCAGATAAAAATTCTCTGTTGGGCTTATTTAATTGCAAAGGTTATTTGTAAAAATAAACGTATCTTCATAGAAGTGAGCATTTGTGTTCACTGAGAATCCAAAAGATTAAGTTATTTAAGTTGGTGATTCCCAGCAGCCATTCTCCACAACTTTCTGTAAATGGTACTATTGATCGATGGTCGTGGCAATTTGCATAATAAAGAACATGAAACTGACCTCAGGCAATTTTGCTAGTTTTGTCAGTATGCAAAGGTTTTGTTATAAGGCTGGGGAACCCTGTAGTCAGTCTTAACAGACTGAAGAAGTCACGTTGATGAGTGACAAAACATTTCTCTCACTGAAAATGCAACTTCCACATGATATACAGTACTGTGCAAAAGCTTTGAGCCACCCCTCATTCCATTATAATAATGTAATTTTTTTTTCAAGTAGGCTAGTTCTCCAGGTTTTCTAAAGGGCTTTCTTTGGTAGCTTTTACACACATTTTTAAATTTTTTAGATGTTACCTAACAGTGACCTATGAATGACTCGAGTATAAAAAAGGTATCTAGCATAACAGGATGATCCAGTGTTGTATTGACACATGAGTGAAAGTTTGGCAATGAACCAATTTAGGATTGCATTTTTAAGCACTTTGTTATTAGGAGCCTGTTGCAGAAACACATAAGTTGTTGAATCCAAATGAGAAATGTTTGGTTCAAATCATCTGCAGGTTGGTATTTAGAGAGGAGGTAGGGAGAGAATCTCAACTGTCTGTAAAACATGGTGGAGTCTGTCTGGGGTTGCATTTCATCTTGTTAAAATTGGATTTTGATCCACCATGAAATACCATGCGATTGGCAACAACTTAATTTTTCAGCATAATAATGATCCCAAACACACTGTCAGTGCAGTAAAAGCATACCTAGATAGAGAACGGCAGCATTCAAAGAAGAGCTTTGAATATTCCTTCAAGAAGCCTGGAGAACTATTCCTGAAGACTACACAGAACTTACAAGAAAGCTGCCTAAGAGAGTTTAGGCTGTGTTATTCTAAGTAGGCATGCCAAATATTTCTCACAAACAAGTGATTGGTGGCTCAATGCTGCACGCTACTGTATCATTACTACTGTTTCAAAAGTCTTTCACATGAATATCAAAACATTTAGACATATTTCTGTTTTTCTAGGTGTTAGTGTCATTGTGTGTGTGCGTGTTCCAGCCTGAACCATGGAACAGTGTGCATGTGTGGAGCGGGAGCTGGAGAAGGTGCTCCATCGCTTTGTAATGTATGGCCACCAGTCTGAGGAGAGGCTAGACGAACTCCTGCGCAGCGTCTGTGAGATAAGAGGACAGCTAGTTGCTTTTGGTAAGACTGAATACTGTTAGTGTAAAATGTGTTGGGTTTTTTGTTTTGTTTTTTTCAGGTTCAATGATTGAAATTGCATGAGGAGTTGAAATTGTGTGGATGGTTCATGGTGTCTCTGCCCTCCGTCTTCTCTGGTTTGGCACATTAAACCTTTACGTTTTTTCTCTAACAGGAGTACAAGATGCAGATTTGTCGGTCCTATCGCAGACTATGGCACAGTGTTGTAAAAATATCAAAGAAACAGTGCAGATGCTAGCATCTCGACACAAGGACATTCACGGCAGCGTGTCTAAAGTTGGCAAAGCCATTGACAGGGTGAGGAACGACTACAAGTTTCTCTTCAACTTTCCTTGAAAATGTTTTAGAACAGATCCGTCACCTCTGGCATGCTTTTCTGTAGAATTTCGACGCAGAGATCAGTGCTGTTGTGGCAGAGACCGTGTGGGACACCCCAGAGAGACAGAAATACCTGAGTGAATCCATTGTGGAACACCTGTACAGACAAGGGATGCTCAGTGTAGCAGAAGACCTTTGTCAGGTAAAGAGCTGAAACCTGCAACCTTTTATTTATTTATTTATGTTTATTTATTTATTTTTGCAAAATTTTTGCCTGAATGGCTTTGACGTGATTCTTTTATGAAATGCTGATGTAGGAAGAAATAGTTTTGGCTGATGTGTTGTGTAATGTTGTTTTTGTGAAGATAAGTCTTATTAGAAATTCTTAAAAATTGTTTTATTTTCTAGGAGTCTGGCGTAGTTATAGACATGAGTATGAAGCAGCCTTTCCTGGAGCTAAACAGGATCCTTGAAGCTCTGAGGATGCAGGACCTCAGGCCAGCACTAGAGTATGTGGTCTTTCTGTATCTATTGTTTTAATCATCTGCTTCTTTCTAACACAACTGATAAATCTTTAGTTGAGTGTTTACATTCAGTAGCTGAGTGTTTCTTCCGTATCTCTGTAGGTGGGCTGTGACAAATCGGCAGCGTCTTCTGGACCTGAACAGCAGTTTAGAGTTCAAGTTGCACCGCTTGTACTTCATCAGCTTGCTCAGTGGAGGAATCGGCAACCAAATGGAGGCCTTGCAGTATGCCAGGCACTTCCAGCCCTTCGCTTCACAGCACCAGAGAGGTAAGCATTATACCACAGTCCTCAAGTGTCTCCATGTAACAAGAATTCAGATCTGTTTTTTTGTTTTGTTTTGCAGTATTTATTTTAAGTATTTTCCACCACTTGTATTTGTGTATGTATTTTTTTTGCAGACATCCAGATTCTGATGGGCAGCTTGGTGTACCTGCGTCACGGCATTGAAAACTCACCGTACCGCAGCTTGCTGGAGACAAATCAGTGGGCTGAGATCTGCAACATCTTCACCCGGGACGCCTGCGCTTTGCTGGGCCTCTCTGTAGAGTCGCCACTAAGTGTTAGGTTAGGAAAAACTTGATCGATGTACTAGACCACCAAGTTTAACACTGGAAGTGGAACAGTTTTTTAGCTGCTTTGTTATTATTTCAGTAATTATCAGACATATTTCATCTTCATATCTTATCAACAATGCCATATCTGTTTCTTTGCAGTTTTGCATCAGGATGCATGGCCTTGCCTGTGCTGATGAACATCAAACAGGTGATAGAGCAGAGACAGTGCAGTGGAGTGTGGACACACAAAGACGAGCTGCCTGTAAGTCCTTTTAGAGTTTTTGAAATGCATTTATCCCTCTTCAGAATGATTTCTGAGCCGGTAGCTTACTCGTGTCCTGTCTGTACCTGGCAGATTGAAATTGACCTCGGAAAGAAGTGCTGGTACCACTCTGTGTTCGCCTGCCCAATTCTTCGACAGCAAACGTCAGAGAGCAATCCTCCTATGAAGCTCATCTGTGGACACGTCATCTCCAGAGATGCTCTCAACAAACTAACCAATGCTGGGAAGTAAGTCAGCAAAAAAGGAATGTATTTATTCTGGATGTCAGTGTTGGTTAAAAGCACTTTTACTATTTTCCAGGATCAAAACATTTAGTTTTACTAATCACCCAGATGCAAAGAAATGAAGATTTATAAGTGAAATGCTGAGTCTAATGTTGAGGGGATTTAAAACCGTAAATTCAGTCACAGCTTTCCCAAAAGTTTTATTCCTGAACAAAATGATAATTGTAGTTAGAAAATGAAATGAAAGTGGCTCACTGAAAGGTACAAATGAAGGATAAAAGAATTCAAAGATGCTAACACCTTGATCCCACTCTCGTCCTCCTCAGGTTGAAATGCCCGTACTGCCCCATGGAGCAGAATCCGTCACACGCCAAGCAGATCTACTTTTGATACCCTTCTCTCTGCTAATCAAGGATGAAGTTGCCTGGAGCTGTTTGCATTTCCAGGACCTTTTGCTCTGACCCTTTTCCTCTGTCCCTGGCCTTCTGGCCTGTTATTGTAAGCATTAAGGTTTTTTCCCCAGTGCTCCTCTGGACCGCCTTGGGCATCCCGTCACCCACCTCGGACCCTCTAACTTTGCATAATATAAGGAGTCCAGCAGGGATGGTCCATTGACAAACCTGTAGTAGAGTGAGGAGTCAGTCGGTAATGGGAACATCCTCATGAAGCAGCACCTATGAAAAAGGATCATCTATTGAAAGTCATTTGCAAATGCCTGCAGAGTTATACGCTTATCTTTTTCAAGTATGTAATACTTGCTAGTGTTTGCTTTCTTGGCTTTATCAATTTAATTTGAGTTTGATGACTGCTTCTTTTTATTTCTTCTTTTGTTTCTTTTTCTTTTTTGGACAGAAGCAGAATGATAATGAATGGGTGTAGAGTGTGGGTACATGGTGTAGATAAGCAGTTTCTGATTTCAGGTTGGTAATAAACTTCCATTATACATGAAAGCAACACGCCGAGTTACAAACTGTTGAAGGTGTGTTATTTGCTGGTGAGGGGAAACTGAAGGTCTCTGTCGAGCCGAACTCTGATTGTGACCCATTAATCCTCCATAATGTAATAAAGTCCTCACGTAGCTTGAAAGTCACTGTCAGCTGATGCATCTGTTCAGATCAGTTTATCCATCGACGGTGGGAACAGCTTTTCTTTTGTGACTGACCGCACCAGCAAAACTTTCCTCATTATAGAAGCCATTTGTCTTGTTCTATGTATGTATTTAACAAATACCGAAAAAGCAAACAAAAATATATATATATATCTATATATATACTACTGTGAAATGTGTTTTCTTCCTGTTTTCTTTTGTTTCTTTTGTTGTTTTTAAATCGCAATCACTGCAGTGGCTTGTGTAAAATAGTAAACAGAAGAGCAACAGGCACATACAACACTACTACTGCGTATCTTTGAGAGCCGACGACTCCACAGTTCACATCACGGCTGCGCCATCGCTTTACTGTGCCCCCGCGTCGTGTGTCCTGAGCTTGCACGCCATGTGATTTGGAGATGTAAATTGGTGTGATGGTAGCCGCATGGTCTGACTTGCAGTGACTGTAGGCTTGTGGTTAAGCTTTACTTGTCGTGGATACGAAAGCCCTCTGGTCGCCGTGGCTGTTGTTTAATATATAGAAAACGCCTCTGCTGCGTAGGGTTGGCTTTTATTTGAGACAGTGTCGGAATAAGTGACATTAAAAACCCCTACATTTCCTCAGGGCTCATTGTAACAGTTCATACCACACTTTGCATTTAGTATTAAAGTTGTACATTTATAAGAGGAGTCTTGAACAAAGATTATACATCTATAGATACCGATTGCTTTGAGCGTTGTGGAACGTGTGTGTGTGTGTGTGTGTGTGTGTGGATATACACTCAATTTCTGAAGTCTCACAACATCCAAGCAGCGTTTACTATGTTTAGATGTTAATAGTGCAAGTTCCTAGTGATGTCACCTCGCACATTAGTGAGGCTTTTTTTTTTTTTTTTTCTCTCAGCAAGCACTGCACCAGCATTACACTCAGCTTTAGGTTTGATCTTGAGTCAGTTCGGCTTTGTGTGGAGTTTCCTCTCCGTTTTCCTCCTCTTTGGTTGACAATCATTCTCCGCTTCTTTGACTGTCCCTGCAGATAGACTGCTAGCGCTTCGTACTACTTGCATTAACTTTTTTCTTTTTTTTTTTTTTTTTTTTATTTATTTTTTTTTTTTTTTTTTTTTTTTTTAGCTGAATGTGTGCGTTTCCTGCTTTTATGTGTTAAGCGACTTTTATTGTAAATATTTATCCTCTAACATGTTTCATATACTTGCATCTGAAATTAAAATAAAAATTTATACTCCAGTTGGTTTATGGATTTATGGAGCTACCACTTGGTGGCACTAGTGTCAACCTAAATAGCCTTGATGCGTTTGAGACATCAGATTTGTATTCCAGTTTCACAGCTAGAAATGTTATCTTCTGAAATAATTCACTAATATTTAACCAGCACATTAATTTATTAGATAAACCGTGGTGCCGCCTTGCAGTGCTGCAGTACTCCCACAGACTGACAGCATGTGAGAGGTAAGAATCTTTCCTCATCCCACTTCAGTAAATCACTCAGCCTCTCTGGAGCTGCACAGTTATATTAAGCCCCAGTTTATATAATGTTTTAAATGCCAAGGTAAGGGCCTGTGAGTCAGCTGCAGCTCGTATCTATTCAGATTATCACCCTGCATTATGGACTTGCATGTGCTCTGCCTTTTTCTCACTTTTGTGTATCAATAGCACATTTTTTACCTGAAAAAAGTCAGGTGTTATACCTTCATTCCTGCCAACATTTTCTTGGCATTCAGTTCAGGCTTGTACATTTGATGGTTTCTACAGAGGAACACACACGCACGCACACACACACCAATCAGGGATCCTCCTATGTTTCCATCTGAGTTGACCTTCCACCTCTTTCCTGTCTGTACTGCAGGCGATGGTATGTGAGGGCTGGCTGAGGTAGAACAGGGAGGACCTCAGAGAGAGGGTGAGATAAGGATAAACCCTTAAAAGCCATATTAGTCCCAAAAGCCTACACCACTCTGTCATAAAGCTCCTATCAGTGGGCTTTATTGGTATGCTCTCTGTGGATTTTAAGCCCCTTCAAAACAGGCAGGTCAAGTCCTTGAGCAAATACCATCAGACACCCTCCTAACGTTTTCTCAAGTGATTTCTAGCCGTTCCATTCGAGCTACGCTGTATAGAAAAGCTTATTGTAACATTTTTTGCAGCCCCGATTTGCACAAAAAGGCATCTGAGCTGGTTTTGCTCTTCTTCACGAATAATTCACAAACAAGCATATTTTATACTGTACACTTTTAATTCCAGTAAATGATTCACAGTATGCGGAAAGGTCAAACGAGAGCTGGTTTTTGAATGTTTATAATATTAATAATAACAATACCAGAGGACATTTTTTCACTACGTCATGCATTTGATGTTATGTGCTGGGTTTGTGCAACAAATCGCACCAAATAAGCAGGGCAATCATAAATGCATCTACCGATTGATTTTGTCAAAGTATGCATATTTAAGACGACAGTGCTCTTGTACAATGGCAAATAAAAATTACAGTTATGTACAAAATACATATTTATATATAAAACTCACCTGTCTGGAAACTGAAGGAAGTAAGGTGAGTATTTCCAGTTTAATATGCACAGTTTTCTCTGCCTTGGCACCATTCTTCATAATAACCCAAAGAGTCCAGGCGAACCCTCAATTTATAGATGGTCTGCAAACACTGAACAGGCTGTGAGACGTTAACGACTGTAAAATCGGTCAGGCTCAAACCAAAAAAAACAAAGCAGTCACAATCATCATGTCAATTTGCTCATTTACAGATTTATCAGTAAAAAGAAGTCTTAAGTAGGACCGTTTAGGTGCTTGGCTGTATTTTTTTTTCTTTTACAGCATTGACACAACAAGGATAGATGAACCTCAATATCACTTGGCTCTGTGTGAGGTTGGGGGTCCAGCATTAGCAGGAAAAGGGCTTTAGTTAAACAAGGGTGGAGTGGACGAGATGGAAGAAGGGTGATCAGTCTGTGGAAGTCCTTCTGTGCCAGGAAAAGAAGAAAAATCAAAGAAAAGCTAATTGTGCTAAAAATAAATACACATATCAGTAAGTCCAGGTTGACTTACTTAATTGGGGATAATAGATACAAATTTTGATTTGATAAAAAAAAAAAAAGTAGCACTTTAAATAAAATTTTGATCTATTTTTGTCTTTTTTTAATGATTATCACTTTGACACAGTAGCGTATGATGCTTGTTTTTGGACTGAATGTTTGGTATCACACGTTTTTGGACTTACAGTCTCTCAGTTTTCATTAAGTCAAGAATTTTAGTTTTATTATTATTATTATCAGTAAATCTTTGCTTATTATCGCACAATTTTGACTATCTGTTACAGCAACATCAGTTCATTTGATTTTTTTCCCTTGTGCTGGCAGATATGGTCTTCCATAGAACACACTTTGCATTGCAAACAAGTGGGTTACAGTCAAATTTCCGACGATTCGATCCGCTCTATCCACGGCAGACCAGGGGAAGGTGCGTCCTCTTGTTTGTCACCTGCTCTCTCTTTCCTCAGCTCTGGCGCTTCTTTTTCCAAAGTGCCATCTCTGCTTCCTCCTCCTGCTCCTCCACCTTGTTGCTCCGTGCTCGCCCTCAGCTGTTGCACTTCCCTCTCGAGCGCTTCGTTGCGGTGGTACATGTCTAAGTAGCTGGCCTGCAGCTCCTTCTGGTAGCGGATGACCTTGTCCTTTTCCGTCTGCCACGTGTGCCTCTCTTCCTCGAAAGCCATGGCCTGGGCCTCGCTCTGGCGTCGCTCCAGCAGCAGTTCTGCGCGCAGACGCTCCTCTGTGGGGCCCCCGCACCCTCCTGCAGAGAAAGTGGTTCACATGGCTTCAGCTAGAGCCGTCGGGGGGGGGACTATGATGAAAAACACTGGCTGATTTTAAACTCCTGCCCTGTTTACTCAAGTGACCTGATTTTTGGGTTGAGACATGGAAATTTGAGAACTCAAAATAAACCAATCATCTATGTGAGACACCTCACTTAGTTTAATTTTAAAAACACATCTGTGACCTACAAACACCATGGTGTGAAACAGTTGCTGTGCCCAAAAGTGCAACTAACCCAAATCTATGAAGACATGAGAGATGTAACTCTACCTATCGCCCGAGGATTCTCTTCAGCTTCTTTTCCGTCTTCGTGTGCGGCCTGAGAAGGTCGTCTGTGACGCTGCGTCCCTTGCAGGACAAGCTTTAGAGCATCTATCTGGCGTTCTCTGTTGCGCAGCTCTGTTCGTGTCTCCCTGAGCTCTGTCTTCAGCTGGAAGATCTCACTCAGCTTCTGAGTTACCTCTGCCTGGGAGTCCCTCAGCTGCTGCTTCAACAAGGAGATCTCCCCCGACTTCTGGCAAACCTGAGAGGGAGAAAGTAAAAGGGAAATGAAGGAGGCTAGGAGTCGCCACGATTCAAACAGGACAAACAAGGAATCCAGATATCTTGTTTTCTCCCTGTAGTTACTTTTAAGTGCTTCTCCCTGCCATGAACTGTGACTGCCCTGGGCTTCCACAGCCTCACCTCCCACTGCGTTTCCTCCAGGGTCGGACTGGTTCGCCTGGACACTGCTCCAGCCTCCCGGCACATTTCCTTTCTCATGCCGTCGAGCTCCTCTTGCACCTGTTTTTTTTCCTGCTGGACCTTAAACAGCTGCAACTGCAAGCTGCGCTGGGAACGCTGGGCATGCTGGGAAACCTGACGTAGCTTAGCAGCATACAGGCGCTTCAGCTCCTCCACCTCCTTCTCCCACAGACGCTGTTTCCCTTCAAACACCTGTGGAGCAGATGAAAGGGTCAGACGTTAAAGGGTGATGAAGACGGGTGTGTAGACTGATACTGAAGAAGGAATAGAAGAAGATGATTAGAGTCACCTGCGCGATGGCGCCCTCGCTCTCATCCAGGTTTCTCTTCATTTGCTTGAGTTCATGCTCTTTCTCCACCAGGCGCTCCTCCAGATCCCGCACCTGGAAAAGACAACAGCATGAAGCATTTAGGAATCTTTAAATCACACCCACCAACTCATCCCCCCCAGCACTCACCACTTCCTCCACAGAGAGGGAGAGCGTCCATTCATAAGGAGGTGGAGCCTCCGCACTATATGGAGCAATACGGCTCAAAGTAGCCATGCTTCGACAGGCCATCTCCCCAATAGGCACGCCCCCTGACCCCACAGCCTTCATGCCCAGAGAGGTGCGGTCCAGGGAGCCGATGGTATTGATGTGGCCCATAGATGCACTGAAAAAAAGAATCCACAAAGGCCATTAAAATCTCTTCTATTATCACAACCCACACAGTCATTAAGCATAAAAAAAATCTAATATAGCAACACTGCTTTTGAGCTCAAAGTATAGTTAAGACACTAATACTGCAGCAGACCTGATGTGAGCCAGGTGTGGGCGGAAGGGAGGTCGGTACGGCGGCAGGCTGCTCATGGAGTTATGGCCCGAGTCTGACAAGTTGTCATCTTCCTGGCCCATCCCACACACCGAGGAGAGGGCCTACACAGTCATAATTATACAGCTATTCATCAGTGTAGCATTAATGAGCCGAATTTTTTTATTTATTTTAGCCATAAATAATGGATGGAAATGAATTTTTAAAAAGCGCATAGTTAATTGTTTTGCACCTGCGATCTCGCTCACCCGGCTCGTAACTCGCAGCTTTCCGCCAAGATTAACGAACGTAAACGAGCAGCAAGGTAAACAAGATAATAATAACAGGATGGATGAAGGTTGTAGCGTTAGCTCACCTTGTTGCCGGCTGACGCCGGTCCTCCGTGACGTGACGGTGAGGAAGAAGAAGACGAGGTGGAGACAGCTTTGGGAACGTGGGCGTACGCTCTGTGCAAGCCGTTAGAAAGGCCATGATCCACATCCTCTGATTTGGAAGACGGGTAGAGGTTTTGCACCGAGCTAAAGTTCTTGGGGGTGACGGGCTTAAAGGCCGAAGACCTCAAACGTGCCTAAGGGAAGAAGAAGCAAGATAGTAGAGAGAGGTAGCAAGGCTACGAAACATAAATCACAATGTCGCTATTAAATCAATAGCTTTCCACCCACTCCACATGTTTTTAGCGTTGATTAATTCAACCAGGAAAAAAAGGTGATATTTGATTGGTGCAATAAATTCAGAGCAGCATGTTGCAGGTTGTCAATCTGTGCCGGTGAGATGGAAGATGTTTACGGCTGATTTACGCTGGGTGACAACGCTGTGGGGGTATTTCAGCATGCTGCCAGTGATGTATAAATGTGATATGGATCAATTTACCACTGCCCTAGAAGCCTTTCACTGACTGTAAATCATTCCTAAAAAGGAAACAATGGGAAGTCATTCATCTGCATTTGTGCAGATCTGTGCAGGATGCCTCATATTGACTGTTGTAGAGGCTGCTATAGGTAGTTTTGCAGTTGCAGCTATGTAATAAACTTGTTGAAAATGAGAATATCCTCCTTGTTTTTTGTTGATACATCCAGAAATAATAAAACTTCTGATCTGATCTTTTTGCAGTACTTTAAAGAAACATATTCACCTTCTCGTACTTGCCCCCGCTTGGCAGTGAGTTCTTTGTAAGATCTACCTCAGTGCCATCCTTATGGTAAACCTTAGCGTAAACGTTATCCTCCTCCCGTGCACTGACAGAGCTGAGGCCCGAGATAATGTCCTTCTTGCCATCGCTGGTCGGGCTTGCTTTAGGCTCCTTTCTGTTTGGAAGCAAAGTAAGCCAGCTTAGGTCGAAGTCTTTGATTTCTATAACACCTTGCAGACTTTTTCACCTTCAAAAACTTGCTGTTTCAAATTCCTACTAGGGAACATTTTCCACATCAGGACCTACCTGTTGATGTTGAGGTAGTTGAGCAGCTCTCTCTGGGTGAAGCCTTTCTTCAAGAGCCCGTTGCTGTGTTTTGGTCTCACCTGGGGCACTGCACGGTTGCCTTTAGTCGGAGAAACATCCGGCCTCTCCACCAGACTGCCTACACTTCCCATGCCGCAACGCGGGGATAGGGGCGGGGCTGGGCAGGGGTTGCGGAAGTTTTTGCTGGGGCCACGGGTCAGAGGAAGGGTCTGGACCGAGGTTGCCATTGATTACAGGTCACAGTGGGGAGGGAAGGTGCTCTGTAAAAAAGAGAAAAACAGAATTAATTAATTTGTTGTTTGTCTATTGTGTTCTCTTTTGGCCACAAATGCTTTTTTAACCTAGAGCGTGAGAGTTTTGGCATTCTTTAGTAGATAAAGTGATCATAAATATTGCTAGTGGTTAATTTCATACATGTAAAACTATAGAAAAGGAGTCTACGACTGTGGTAGCAGCTCTGCAGAGCTGCAAAGTAGAGCTTCCAGTGTCATGCCAATAGGCTAATGTTTACCACCCACACTGTCAAAGGCATGCATTACAAGGCATGTTTTGCATTGCAATGCAAATGCATGCTAACCACTAAACACTGGGAGGCAATAGGAAGTAGAGGTCAGAGGATGAGTCACTGGATTAATACAGTAGAAACAATGAATATCTGTATAACCCCAGTTTCAGCAAAGGGATGGGATGCTGTCAAATGTAATCAAAAGTTCACACCATTACGAGAAAAATATTAGCTCATTTTGAATTTTCATGGCAGCAACATGTGTTAAAAAAGTTGGTAGAGGGCCATGTTTACCAAAGTGTAGCATCGCCTCTTCTAAGAACAGTCCATTAACATCTGAGAACTGAGGAAACCAGCTGCTGGATGTTTGGCAGAATGATGTTGTCCCATTCTTGTCTGATATTGGATTCCAGCTGTTCTGCAGGTCAACACTTGGACTCTGCTACTACAAAGCCATGACATAGGTGCAGTATGTGATTTAGCATTGTCTTGCTGAAATACGCAAAGGCCTTCCCTTAAAACTGAGAATATGTTGCTCTAAAGCTATAACTGTTCATCACAAAGGCACTGATACACTCATATACCATCAGCGATGCAAGCTTTAGAACCGAGTGCTGATAACAAACCGGATGGTCCCTCTCCTTCATGTTTCCCAAAAGGAATTTCAAATTCCGATTCTTCTGACCACAGTTTTCTGCTTTGCCTCATTTTAAATGAGTTTGGGTCCAGAGAAGAAGGCAGCGTTTCTGGATCATGTTCACAAACGGCTCATACTTTAACCGGTATTTGTGGATATCGTTTGGGTGATATCATGTACTGTGGATGACGAGATATTCAAAATCTTTGCAATTTCACATTGAGGAAAAATATAATGAAATTGTTAAACTATTTATAGACCCAGTTTGGTGCAGATTGGTGAATCTCTGCCTCTCTAAGATACTCTTTTTATGCCCAGTCATGTTACTGAACTGCTGCCAATAACCTAATTAGTTATAAAAGTGCTCTTTCTTTTTAGTACCACTTATTTTTCCATCTTTTCACTGCCCATGTTCCCAATTTTTTGGGGGAATTGGGGTTGTAATAAATGTGCCAATCCATTTATAATATCCTGACATATTTTACTGGAAAGATCCATCCAGTAGTTGTTGAATAATGTCACTGTGGACCAAAATGTTGGAGCGACCGACACTGGCTTTTCTCCTTTGCTGAAATAAACCCCACCTCTTGCCCCTCTTACTACTGTTAGTGGATGTTAATCCGCTGAGGACGTGGTTGAGCTGACACGCGTTTCATCAGCTGTGTTTGTCTGTACAGACAGCTGTCCCACAGCACAGCTAGAACTCAGCCTCCCACCGCAGCCTCCCACAGCACCGCACTAGAAAACAGCTCCATGCGCATTAGAGGACACCAGTGAACCTAAAAATGATGTAAAAAGAGGGCAAATCCCCAAAACGTGTTATCACGGTTATCTTTCTATCTCTCGGATGCTTGAGTTATGTTTCCCCCGCAGGAAATCAAAAGACCACAGGATTATGTGAAACGTGTACCCTGTCAGCGTAATGCTGTTTTCCTCTGAGGTCAGACACCATATGTCCCATCGTAAGCCTGTTATGTAACTCTGATCCATCTAGGTTACTACAACTCATTTCCTTAAAAAAGGGAGAGTGAGGTGCTTTCTGGTGGACAATGCACATTATGGAAAATCAAGCTCTGTGGCTGCTCATTTTCTTTGCAAATTTTCCTACCTTTCATGAAAGCCCGTCACACCGTGTGTTGTTTTATGACACTAGATTTACTGTTGGAAACACACTGCTTTGAATTATCTTTTGGCAAAACTAAACAAGCTGTTAAGTCACCAGAATACCTAAGTAAGAGGCCTGATTACTTTGTCAGCGCGTTCACCATACACAACATTATCTTCTCTTTGCAGCCACTGCCGGCATATCCTCTCCCTTCCTTCTTTTCAGCAACCTCATTAAGGATCACTATTGATTTCACCCTTTTGACCCTCTCTCTTCCCATGCATAAACACCCCCAGCAGC
>VOQK01021274.1:34750-47108 GCA_015052645.1 Benitochromis conjunctus
GTCAAACTCAAAAGGACCACGGGTTTAAACTCATCAAAAGAGCGCCCTCTGTCAACTTGAAGCTCCTGTCCAAACTGTAAAAGTTTACGGATTAATGTTGCTACGTGTAGAATTTCATTCTATATACATATAAATATAAATAAATATATATATATAGATATACATGTATAAACTATAAAAAGAGTTGCTGGTTTGAGTTTTATCCATAAAGGAAGGCAGTGATATTGGGTGTGGTCAAAACAAAGCAAACACCAGCCTGATAAGACTTTCCCTTAATGACGGCAGTCTTTTACAAAGTGCGGGAGAAACACCTCCTGCATCTGCAGAGAACTGCAAGGATCCATCACTGTAGTTGGAGCGATGGCGTTTCTGTTTGCTTTCTTTAGTTTGACTCTGAGCTGTTTTATTATCTGATAAAACGTTCTACTCTAAATGTGAGTTCAATTCAAGATTCAGTGTACTGTGTGTAGAAACTGTAGATGTTTGTATGTGCAAGTATGCAAATTGTGAAACAAAAAGATTACGGAAACAGTTCCAAAAAAACTTTGGTATGACACAAAACTCTATTGTGTGTTGTCTTTGTGTTTTGTAAATGAAGACTGAACATCTTGGTAAATTCAGTATTTATTACTTCTGGATATTGAGAATATTTTAGTGATGCTGAAAAGGTGCTGTATTTATTTTATGTGAGAGTTGTCCATTATGCTGGGTTTTGCACTTTTGTGCTATTTATCCAGTTCTTTGAATAAAATCATAATGGAAATAAAACTTGAAGAAAGAAAACCAGTGTCTTGTACTCCATTTGACACCGTCAGATAATTTTTGTTACTTTATTTAGACGTTTCACTTTGTACTTTCAATGTACAATACTGTCCTGAGTGTTGCGTCACCCCTTGCTTCTCTGTATTTTGCTGGGAAAGTGGGAAATGGGTTTATTGAAATGTGCAAACATGCATGGAAATACAGTATAAAAGGCAAAAACAGAGTCTGTACAATTCTAATGATCTTGAAAATCAATATTTGGTATGAGCACCTTTGTTCTTCACACAGCCTGAACTCTCTTAGGCAAGCGTTCTTGTAATTTCTTTGAATGTCCATTTAAAATCTTAAAGCTTTTCTTTGGATATTAAATGCCTTTTGTTCTGTTCTCTGGCGAGAGGAACCCACACTGCTTCTATATTATTGAAATCTGGCCTCTGTTTTTTATAGATGGCTGTATTCACACACTGTCATATACAGTGATGACCTCGGCACATATTGATTTAAACCGAAAGAATTTCCTCTTTCAGTTCTTGTGTAATGTGGCGTACCCCAGACTTTTCTTCCCATTTCCCTTCCTTAAGATTGGCTTATTGATAGCCACCTTCCAATGGAGACCATTTCTGATGAGGCTTCAGTGAACAGTAGATGGATCAGCTCAAAGTCCAGATGCATCTCTCAGGCGCGTCTGGTATTAGACGTGGTTTTCAGATATTGTTCATCTGTGGGCTAAAGGTTTTAGGCTTGCTACTTCTTTTGTTCCCCACAAAAGTAGTGGGAAGTCAATTTTTCTGTTATTTAAGGACACACTGCACAACAATGCCGAGATAAGCAAAGCTTTTGACCAAAACCTCGTTGGGAATCAGCTTGGTGGTGCAAAAGTTTTTATGCCTCTCAAATCTCCAACCAAAAACTCAGACAGCCCTGAGAACTGGAGAACAGCCCAGAAAGCCTGGAGAACTATTGCTCAAGACCACTTTAAAAACAATGTCTGCCTCCTGAGAAGCAAACTATAACAAAATAGGACGTTTTAAAATTATTTCCATTATTGTAAACATGTATATATTTTGTTTTGCTGATAAGATGAATAAAACAAAATTTGCAATAAGCCATTTTAAATGACACTTAAAGGCAAAACAGAAATAAATTTTCAAAATGGCTTATAAGGGTGCAAATAAAATGGAGACAATAGAAAAGATTAGGTCATAAATATGGGAAAAAGTGACACCAAGTCAAAATCCAATATAAAATAAATACTGAACAGTGTTAAATAGTTAAAAAAACCAATTAAGCATCAATCGCACATTCAGTCAAGAGTCAGATTGAAAAGGCAGTTTTAACTTCTATTCAGATTTCAAAGCTTCCAGCAGCTCAAGCTGTAGAAGCTAAAAGCGACCTCTGCAGATACTTTGAATGATGATCAAATAGAGTTATGAAAAGAGGAGGATCATTAGGCAAACGGATACAAAGAACCCACAGAGTAGAGCAATCCAACAGGAAAGAGACAACAGCTGTGAGTTCAGACACTTGAATTAAGCGCAGTGTTATCCTCATAATACCAGAAACCTAGAGGCTAAAGTTGTATTATGATGGATACAATTTCATTTTCCAGTGGGGGGCAGTGCTCTCCATAAAGATTTAGAACTAGTTTGTGTGTCTAATTGAAGAAAAACATTGGATGGGGCCCATGAATCACTTGAGCCCAAATGTGATGGGGTATGCTTGATGGGACTGCTGCTGGTGCAGGTTCAACAGCCTAACTCAGGAGTCCGGTCACAGGTATTCTTTGTTGTACCTTTTCTAAACCTGCAGTTTAACCACAGTCAGTCTAACTGAGCCCTGTTTTACAGAAACTGGCTGCAGTTCAGTCATGGGTGCAGCAGGGGCCACTCATGAGTGTCAAGAGGATTGTGGATCTAAAGAGCCCATTTAAACTTGCCTCAAGCCAAAACCTTAAATGCTAGATTTATGAGATTTGACAATTGAAATAAAATGACACTGCTATATAAATGCCAACTAAAAATTCCCAAAGTCCCAGCCTTAATGACTAAAGGGCTTGCAGACCCTGGGTTGACCATTGTTGTGTAATGTAGGTCCATAGAAGTGAACAAATTCAGATTTAAATTTATAGCAAATTCATAAAGTTTCCAACTTGTTAAAATTGGAGTGATCAAATTTATTTAAACATTTAAAAAAAATAAAAAATACACGAAACAAAAACAAAAAAACCCAACTTAATCATACAAAAGGAAAACAAGCATGGTGAGCGATGCCACACTGGTTGTTTCTGTTCCGAGCCATCTTGATGTATCCTCCTTCTCCAAACTGTACACCCCAGCTACAAATGAAGCAGTTGCTGTCATGAAACTCAAAATTAAAGGAAACAAAGAGACCCAATCCATCAACCAGTGACTCAGAGCAACCTGTTTTTGACAAGCCAGTAGTCCTGTCCTTTCTCTCTGCTGTAACCCACAACCAGCGCGCCATGGTTCACTTTCTGGGTGCATGTGTTGTCCACGTACACACCTGTTGGTCACAGGAAGGCAAATATAGGAACTCTGGCTAAGATTAAATCTGTGCATCATTTTAATAAAGTAACCAACCACGATGGTAGAAGTGAAACTGTGGACTTGAAGCATCAATTGCAACAGCGATGGGCCCCACAACAGCCACTGCCTCCTTGAGTGCAAACTCATCCCCACTCGGTAAGCAGTAATACCCTGAACAGTTAGCAGCCCGATACATTGGGTTGTACTTGCACTGATTATGCTGAAAAACGGACATTCAGTTGAGTTAGTAGAGTTGAGTCAACATTAGAAACTTCTAGGTTTAATCACAGTCTACCTGCAAGCAGAAGCTTGACTCACCTTTCCGATATAGGGGTAAGCATCTTCAGAAGCAATGCCTTTGTTATCAATAACATACTTGAAGGCATGCACTATTAGGCCACCACTGCACCCCCGGTTGCCGTATTCTATGGTGCAGTCGATCAGGTTTTGAGGGCTGAGGGATCTCAAATTGCCTGTAGACTTTTTAAGTTGCCCCTCAAGAGCGCCAGCTGCACTAAAAGCCCAACAAGCTCCACAAGAACCCTGAAAGAAAGGTTACTTGTGACATGATTAAAAAAAAAAAAAAGGGTAGAGGTTTCCTGTCAAGTGTGCGGATATCTGAGGGGGATCACCTGTCTTTTGACTCTAGTTACCAGGCCTTCATCCCTCCAGTCCACTGAAGCTGGTAGAGAAGCGTTGACTTTTACGAAGCTTGCAGCAACCGTCTCAAGGTCAGCTGGTACCCTAGTGCCCGTGAGAGTGCCAGTGATCTCCATGGGGGTCTGCAAGCATGGAGAAATTACACACCATTTATAATCGAGTGATTTAAAGATTGAGGAAAATGCTTACCATGTCTCCCAAGTGGTTGATTGCCAGTTCATAAGTGTGCAAGTTCAGCGAGGCTTCCAGGTTGTGAAGATTAATCATTTTCAAGTTCATTTCCCAAATCAGTCTGCGTCCCAACTCCTCAATCTGGAACATAAACGTTACACCAAATCTTCTGTGGCATATGTGTGCACAGTAACTAGGATTAGGTTAAGCCAGAGTTCAGCCGTCCAGACAATTTGATATTAATGAAACACGAGGTGGGTTCTTGTTCTAAAATTAAGCTTAAACAGGCCTTTATGCTTAAACTGAACGCAGCTGAACACTCATACAGATGAAGACATGAAACATTCCACTTAAAGTGACAGGATTCAGCACCTTGGTATTTTTTCCCCCTTTGTTTTACCTGATGAGAATATACTTTCTTATAAATTTTCTTCCATAGCACCCAGTGTCGATCTGTTTGCGAACTGATATCGGCCACTGCAAATCCACACAAGACTGTGAAAAGCAGGCTCCGAAACATTTTCAGAATCTGGGGAAAAGAAGAAGACGGTTTCCAACCACAGTGTGACAAAGCAAACAGCCTGCAGTGTGGCTCCTGCTTTTAAGTGGACAGCAGCAGCTGCAGCAGAGTTTACAGGTGGTATCAATTTACATTTAGAGTCAGCTGAAGTATGTTAGCACTGAGACGAGGTGTCTTATGAGCCCTCCACATAAATTATATGCAGTTCAGATTATTTGACAAACTGGAAAAAAAAAAAGTAAAACCTGCATTCACTGATTTACTCGGGTACTTGGTAACAAGCAGTGAACGCCTACCTCAGCCTACCTCTGTATTGTTGCTGACCATGTCCATTCCTTTATGACCACAGCGCACTAGTGTTGAAAAATACGCCAGTGAAAGTTAAAGTACTGATTCAACTTCTTCACCGAAGTGAAAGTGAAAAAGTATCGGCTCTGAAATGTACTGAAAGTAAGAAGTAGTTCGTTGGAGGAGATTTCTACCAGCTATTTTTGTTCAAGCTAACGGAACCTTCTGCTATATTAATGTATTCATGTAATAATAAAATAATATCAGTAGATGGGAATAAAGACTTTATGTCAGTCTATATTTTAATTCTAATAAATTTACTCAGCTTGAAGCATTTATGTAGAACATGAGCAGAGAAAAAGAAGGAAAAAAGCTCTATTTTCTTTGCCTCTAAAGTGGAAAATGAGTACAGTCTGGGGTTAAAGTGGAATTCAGTGGGTGGAAGAACTAAAATCAGTTGTAATGGCTCAGTGTGGGGAAGAGAATCACAACTCACTATCATTTCTATTGAGCGCTTCAGTAGATTTTCTTTAAAGTACAGGCCGTGATCAGCTGACCTGCTGCTCTTTGCAGATTTACACACCTGAATTGAACCAGATGTGAGCAGATGTTTCATGAGTTGTCCTTGCTGATGTCCATTCTCTACACTGACAGTACACCGTTTATGCTGTCTGTATACTAGACAGCCACTGTGCACCAACCGTGCACTGATTTAAAAGCATGAGGCCTTACATGTAAGCTTCACATTTCCAGTTTAAAAGATGACACCGAGCAGACCTTATCTTATTTGTTTAAAAATGTAGGGAGTAAAAGCTTCAGGGAAAAAAAAAAGTTCAAGTAAAGTACAGATACCCCAAAATTCTGCTTTAGTACTACTTCAACTCCCGCCTCTGATTAAAACTGATCAGTTGACAAAATCTTTATTGTTCTTGAGTGTAAATTTGTGCTTAGAAATGTACAAATGAGTGAATGTGCATAAAGTATTTTTACATGGCACAAAATGTTATGAATCTCTCCTTTTCTTCACTGTTTCACTGGTCGATGTCACTATTATTAAATCTGCGAGGTTTAAAATGCAGAAAGCAAAGTAAATAAATACATGGAGTACAATGTAGAAACAAGACTACTGGATGAGAGCTGAAGTTTTTCAATCTCCGACATGTGCGAGTATGTAGTTAGACACTTAAAGTAAGTACAGGGATATTGTTTTTTTATCAGATGAAAAGTTATTTTCAGTGGGTTAGACTTTCAGCATCTTTAACACTGATGTGAAATAAAATACAGTAACACTGACTGGTCTTTAATAATTTAAATAAACTAAGTTGAGTTAGTGGGCCATATTTTCACACTGTAGGGTAGACTGGAAAGCTGGCGATGCCGCAGAGATTATTCTTGTTCCGGGCAAGCCGAATGTAGCCTCCTTCTCCCCATGCAGTTCCCCAGCTGAAAAGACAAAAACATTCACATCCAGCTTCAACTATATTTTAAAGGTTAGCAATCGGATGTACGTTTACCTATTTTTCACCAGCCAGTAGTCTTGTCCTGCATCTGTGCCATAGCCCACGAGCAGGACGGCATGATTGATCAGCTTTGGGTTGCAGCTGGGTACGTTGTATAAACCTAACAGTGCATAAGTTCAGTAAGTGAGAAAATTAAAGTTTGTCAACGACATTACTCCCATGTGCTGATGACTGAAGCTCTCTTTCAAAAAAGGAGGTCCACTCGGCCAGTACTGCCACAGACAGGGGGAGAAATTATGGTGGAAAAAAAATAGGTGGTACAGCCAGTCTATGGGCTACTCATGCTAAGGGCGTCCTAAAGGCTGACAAACTTAAAACTATAGCAGTGGTAATGTGCAAAATTTGCAATGACAGTAGGAGAAGTATGACCTCCCCAAGGGGGCTCCACCAATTTTAGTGAAAGCATGATTCTGTTTAAGCCACTTAATGAAAAACAAGAGGAGTTCCTTGAATTTGAAGCAGAGACCACCGAATAATATGAAATTCACTAGAATGTCCTACACTGTGGATCTTTTTGCCTCCTCACCTCCACTGTACATATGGAAAGATTCCAGCATGGCATTCACGGCCACGGCGATCGGTCCCACTGATGCCACCACTTTCTGCAGCATCTTCTCATCTCCTTCTGGGAGGATGCTGAAATTGGAACAGTAGCCAGACTGGCCCTGGACGGAATAGCGGCATTTCCCATTCTGCAAAAAGAAATTAGACATTTATGAAAAGACAGAATTACTGTCAGTCTTTCTGCGTTTGTCCGCCCTCTTTCCCTACAAGTTCCCTTTGTGCGTGTAGAGGATGACCTTGTGTTCGTAGGGATAAAAGCTCTCCGAGTCAACACCTCTGTTGCGAATGATGTAGCTGTAGGCTTTCGTGATGTAGCCTCCTCTGCAACCTAGGTTTCCGTCCTGAGTGCTGCAATCTACCAAGTTCTGCGGACTCAGGGAAACAAGTTCACCGGTGCGCTTCTTCAGCTGGCCCTCAAGAGCTCCCAAAGAGCTGAAGGCCCAGCATGACCCACACAAACCCTTAGAAAAGAAAAACGGTACAAGGTTTACTGTCACTTTTGTCGCAGGATCACGTTCATGATTTTCCTTTTCTAACGACACCCGATCTCACCTGGTTTCTGACGGGACCCACCAGGCCCGCTTTCCTCCAGTCCACACTTTCAGGTAACAGCGAGCCACTCACATCCTTAAAAGTGTCATTTGTGAAATTAACGGTCTCCTCCAGCTTCAAGCCGTTCAGCTTCTCATTGATCTCCTCGGCTGTCTTGGGGGGGAAAAAATGGCAGCGGTAAATAAAATGAAAACGCGATTAAATATCACCTCTACACAACAGCATTCTTTTCACTTGACACTGAGAGTGTAAACACAGCACCGATCTCTGCTTGCGAATGTGGTTAAAGCCCATCATCGACTGAAAAGCAAGCTGAAGCATTGAAGCAGCTCCGCTCAGTGAACTCATTCTGTTCCCATCCACGGTGAATTTTGCACTTGGCATTAACAAATCTCTAATGGAGATGCTGCGGCTGTGTGTTTGCCCTCCTTCCCCTTCCCACTATCACCTCTGTCTTTGGCAAAGAGCATAAAATACAAAAGGTGAACGGTCCAACTGTAGCAGATATGACTCTGTGTCATTTTATCTTTCAGGGCAGTTTTAAAAACTGAATCTTTCCCCTTACATGTGAGTGTATTTCAGCTGCCTCACATTATTCACCCAGGCAACACTCTGTCCTCTGACAGCGGGCCAAAAGCTTGCATGTGTCCCAAACACTTCTGCCAGTTTCCTGCAGAGAGCCAACACGCCACGCCCATCCAGGCTTTACTGCTTGGGCTTCCTGGATTTTTAATCAAAAACAAAAACCCTCTAACTTATAATACAGTTCCTCTCTTGCTTCTGCACTTGTTTTTTCTTAACAATCCAAGCATTCATTTAAAATATTATGCACGCAACAGGAACAAGAAATCAACACTGTAACACTAACATGTTGCTCTAATATTTTAAGGTTTTTGCACTTTGTGTTTGTGGTCTTTTTCATGTGCAAAGCACATTTGATGAAATCCTTTTTCTTCGTAGCCTTTTATTTAAAATACAAAGTCCACATAAAATGCAAGGTTACTTACCAGTTTATCTGACATTTGCACATAAGCAATATAGTTTATTTAATAGTTTATAGGAGTCCAAACTGAACCAGAACGGCACGGAACCAACCAGTTTGCAACCCTGCAGCTCTGCTGTTATTCTAAATTCTGTTATAAATTTCCAGCATTACATAAGGGTCTTCATGTACATAAAAATAAGCATCTTGATTGTCTAGGCTGGCCCAGCCCATACTGGATTAAATTAATCTGATTGTATGAAGGGAGATTAGAGCCGCTCTATAGGTTAGGGTTTAAATTAAGCCAGCGGGGATGCAGTTTTATCTGCAGATTAACGGTGGTGGTCATTCACGTCCACCTTGCACCAGCAAAAGATCAATGTGCATGAATGCACTTGAGGTTATGATGGTAAACATACGGTTATGTTTACATGGTGTTAAAATGTTTGTATCCACCAGAGGTCTCTCAGATACGCTCCTGTGAGCGACCGCTCCAGTGTGATGCTGCAATTTGTGGTGCTCAGTTTAGCAGAATTGCTAAATGTGTTCAGTTTGGTTGATTTTTCTTTTTGTTGTCAAAATTTCTGCCATCGTCAGCATAATTGTACAATGATTTGGGAGCGTGATTTGTGTAACAGTTACATACTGGTTAATACATGAGTGAGACAGACAGGCAGGGAGAGAGAGAGATACCAATCCCGTCTGTGTAGGGATTTTCGACTTTATACAACTAGATATGTGGCTCAAAGTGTGGCTGCCAAGGTCATAATATAGACTGAAGGTGACTCAACCCCCTAATATTAAAAAATATTTTAAAAACTTGATATTCAAATATGCTCAAAATGTGTCCCTCAATATACTGAGATTAAAATAAAACCCAAAGATTTTCCTGTGCAGGGAACCGCAGGGGAAAAAAAAATCATAATAATAATAACAAGAAAAATGACTGTTATTATTCTGACTGATTCCAGCTGTGCAGCATTTGTTGGTTTTAGTGGTTTTGCCACTACTACAACAACAGTGGTCTGCATAAGCTGCAAACTGTGTGTACACACTGCAGGGTATGCGGACCACTGCAGGGCAGACTCGGACAGAGAAGGACCAGTAAGATCCGACTAGGATGGATGGTTTTTCTCTGGATGAGAAGACGAATGATGACAATGAAGTTTCTGAATGTTGTTTACAGTCACTGTATGAAACCAGCTGTGGTTAAAGTCAGCAGTTACTACCACAATCGTATGAGCGTCTATTCTGTAGTAGATCTCACTTCTACTTTACGTAGAGTGCCAGAACGAGTGCACTGATCCTGCAACTGTTCGTTTCTCTTCTCTCTTCTACTGTTGCTGCAGCTTAGTTCACTCAGATATTTTTCCTTTGGTCACTCCAGACTACAGATAGTTTTAGATCATTTAATGCAATTCTATCCATGAGCGTTGAAGCTATTTTAATGTTACTAATGAATGACTGCACAATAACAGATTGGGATCTAGATTCAGAAAGTTTAGACATCCTGTCTTCTCAGCAGCAGCATCCTACCATATCAGCCAGGTGGTTCAGTCCCAGCGTGAAGCTGTGCTTCCCCGCCGAGGCTTCCTGATTGTGTCTCAACACCAAGTGCACGTTCTTCTCCCATACTGCCCTCCTGAAGTCGATCTCGGTCTGAAACACAAATCCAGGCTGTCTCATCCAAACCCTGCCAGAATATGTGGCAACAAAGACAAAATGTGTGTTTAAGTCCTACCTGATTATCATAAACTTTTCCGTGTTTGGTTTTCCACTCTTCCCACAATTTGTTCACAGCAGGCGAAGAACAGACGAGGACCATGAAGGCCAAAAGCAACACGGCACACAACGTGTGCATACTGAACAGGAAAGGGAAAAAAGGAAAGCAGATTTAATCCTTGTGTAATCAGCTAATCACTTCAGTGGTTCATTTTGAAATTTCAGTATCTAACTTGCTGCGATTTGGTGTGCACCTGAGTTTAAAACTATGTTAAATTCAAACATGACAATGTTTAAGAATAATGCAGCAAAAGCGTTTTCCTTTAAACTGAAAGATGTGAAAAGTCGGCGCTCTGAGAAGATCTCGGCTCAGGGTTACAAAACTCCACAAGAGAGCCACAGTATAAACAGTGAGAAAATGTATACAACTCAAGCACAGTATGACAAACTCTTTAGATTTCCGTCACCACTGGGCCTGAAAATGGTCACGCAAGCATATTAAGAATGATTAGCATTCAGTGCACATCTTAGAAAAACAAGTCCAAAACCACAACACTGCATTTTCAATTAAACACAGTCTGCAAACAAAAGAAGAAGAGCTTGTAAACACGATCCGTATCTACAGAGCAGACTCCTGAAGATTACTTCATCACAAAACAGAGAAGTTCAAGCTGTAATCTCTTACTGTAATCTCCCAGCTTCTTTTTCAGTAAATCTTATCCAACACCATATGATTATTCGCTTACGTCCATAATCTTTAACAAGTCATTAATTTAACAAGACATCTAAAAAGAAAAGACTCGTACTCACCTTGTTGCAGAATGACTTCGCCCAGAAAGACAAGTTCACCCGGTTTGAGCACGCTTAGATCTTCACGCCTAAAAGAGGAAGTTTTATTTCCTGATGCGAGCTTTTATGCATCTGCTCACTGCCTCGTCATGTGAATCTAATCTATGACCAGCTGCAGCCGCACGAAATAGGCTTCCCGTATGAGAGGTGCACATGGTGAAAGTTAAATGACGAAAATACCCCTGCGTGTGGAGGGAAATATGTGTGAAATGAAAAGGTTTCAGAATAAACTGATAGAAATGAAACTGATTTTGTAGTGCAGGGAGGATTTTTATAATTAATCATGACTTTGAATCATATTTTGACGTACTCTAGCTCTTAGTTGAAATGAGAAAAGGGCACATGAGCTTAATTTATTATTCTGCCACAACCAAAAGCAAAATCCAGATTTACTGCGTAATGATGCTAATTTAAATTGAATTACACAGGGTCAGAGTGAGTCTGCGTTGAAAGCTGCAGTTTATTCATCAGGGCTCTTCGCCTTCAAACACGCTGTGGATTTGTAGAAAACTAAAAGAGGAGTATTAAAAAATGCTCTCTTACTTTCTGGATTCTTGTTCTGAAAGTCGAGCCAGAACTCTTGATCATTCTAGTTCAAACATTTTTCTTTGATTCTTGAATTTGACATGAACTTCCTCACGTCTTGTTTCTGTATACAAGTGGAAACAACAACCAGATGCACCGTGATCCAGTCATTCAATCTGATGTGGTCTGTGTTGTATCTATGCGGGTCTCCAAAAAGTATCCTGGTCCTTTCAATGCAGAGGAGCAGCTTCTCTACTCTGACGTGCAGCAAGCACTCCTCTAAAATGTGACTTTTTCTCAATGTGAGTTCACTAAAACAGCAGTTAAAACAACAGCAAACTGTGACTGGGTTGAAAAAAGAGAAGAGTTGTAAGAAGACTACCACAAACAACCGCAAGAAGAAGACAGGTTCTCCTTTTCCTCTCATGCTTGTTGTATTTACTTCATGAGTGCACTGGTAAAGTTGTATGTAAATAAAACTGTGGATACTTAGCTCTGACAGGAATCAATCCCAGCAAGAAAAACGGACAGATCAGCTGATCAGTGAGTTCCCTTCTGCACATCTTGCTGTCAGATATCATGGGGCATGCCATTTAATCCATTTTAGCTTGCAAGTAGTTGCCTCTGCAAGACACTTTGCAACCCACCCCTACCCGAGCTCCTCCATTTCAGGCTGTTTCTGCTTCTTCTGTGAGGT
>VOQK01021274.1:51391-63908 GCA_015052645.1 Benitochromis conjunctus
GGCTTCCATCATTTGTAGAAACCAAAGAATGTGCACAATAATAACAATAATAATAATTTAAAAATATTAAATGTAATACTGTGCAGGGAAAATGCGCTACTCTCAGAGAGGGATGTAACCGAGGCACCACAGATAACTCTCGTATGTGATGCCTCATGTGGTGCCGGTTTACTCTTTCTCCCTCTTTCTGCACAAATCAAACAAAAACAGTGAGCATGCAATCTGCTGTTGTTTTTCTGGGTCTAATTTATTCCGAGTCGAGCTTTGAAGCTGAAATAAAATTATCCACAGGACTGCAGCCTCTTAGAGGAGAGGTGCACCGAGCTTTTGCATGCGCAACCTGGAAGGGCCAATTCAGGTCAGCCTGATGCAACTTTTGTCTGGTAACACTCAACAGATAAAGGAGAGCGGTGAAGCTATTATCTCAGATAGAGCTGGTGTGTTCTGCTGAATGAACTTCAATATCGGTTACCAAGAAGCTAAAATCTTGAGGTCTTTATTTTGTTGTTGCTTGTTTACATTGGTGGGGAGTGTGTGCGTGTGTGTGTGTGTGTTTTATTAAAACATAGTGTGGAGGTTTGTCGCTGAGCGTTGAGAACTGTAACAAAATAATGAGCCCAAACTTTTAACTGCCAGCCTCCCTCAGCGAATCGCTCAGGTGTCGAGGTTTCAGATGGATGATTTTGGCAAGTACTTCAGATGTGAATCTGGGCTAAATGTCATGTCAGCGAGGATAAACGAGAAAAACTATGAAACTATGATGAATGAAAAGTATTATATGAGCTGAAATTATTAACAGTTAAAGTCAGTCAAAACCAAATTTCTCAATATTTGTAGGTCTATAAATAAAGGACCCTCTTACAGAACACCTGAGGTCCTTTAAGGTATTTTTTTTTTTATCTTGTGTGAAATAAATTACAAAATATCACCTTCCAAGGCTTTCAGGGGTACCAGCTGTTTCCACATACACTTCCTGTTTGTCAAGAGCAAAAGGTCACATTATTAACTATAAGTGTGTTTAGTTACGAGCGAACAAACTTTTGCCACGTGTCTTTTTCAATATACATTAAAGGTCTTTGTGCAATGTTATTATGGCTTGCATTTAAAATGATTAAAAAAAAAATTCCACATTCATCTTTATTGGCTTATCTAGTCAAAATGCATGATCATGCAGGAGAGAACTACAAATCGTATTAATTGTGTTCTCTTCATATTTAGGGGGGTGGAGAAGTGTCTAAAATGCTTAGACAAGCAAATTAATAAATAGAAAGAAAAGAAGACATATGTATCGTGCCAAGTGCTTGGCAACCATATCGCCACATAACTGAGGATAAGTGGCTTCTTTCAGCATCGTGACTGAATCGAATAGTCACATTTGCTGTTTATCCTAATTAGAGCCATTTAGTTAATCTTCTAGAGAGGGAGCTGGAATGGAAATGAGCAGAGAAAGAGCTGAATACCAAGTTTTATTAAAAAAAACAACAAAAACACAAGCCTGCCTGACACTATACTTAATGTTGTGTAGGAATAACATTAAATCTTTTAGCCACGGAATAATGAGAGTGGGGAAGCTTTGTCTCCTTCCACTGAAGTAGGGCACTTTAATACTTTCCTTGCTGGTGTAAATTCTTCAGGCGCATAGAGCGCAAGGGGCCTCGAGAGTTTTAGAGAGTAAATCAAAGAACGAGGATCAAACGAACATCTGCCACATTCATCGCTTGTGCTAAAGAGGTTTTTGTAAATTAAAGTGTATTCTGTGTAGAGTTTAAACTGAATTACAGTCACACTGGCATAAGATAAAGTTCATTTAACCCCATCAAGGGATCTCTGCCATCATTCATCTGACAAGTTGACACCCAATTCTTCTTTGCTCTATTCCTAACTGGCAGTGGTGATACAAAAATAATAATTTAAGAGTTAAAAAAAAAAGTATGCAGAAAGACCCATGACTCCTTTCACCTGTGATTCACAGTATATATCCCTTCACTCATGTACACAGGTCACCAGATGTTCGAGAGGAGTGCTGTCCACCAACGGCTGTGCTGGGGAGCTCTCTACCTGTTGGCAGCAGGAGTGGCATTGACATCTGAGACGCGTTGGCTTTGTCCGCCATCCTGCCACTGTAATGCTACGGTGCTGGAAGTGAACTGCTCTGGTGGTAAACTTACCAGAGTGCCTGATGGTCTCTCACAGGAAGCCAAGCTGCTAAACCTAACCCACAACACACTTAAGACTCTGGTGCGTCAGCAGTTCCACGCGCTGACACAGCTGTCGGACTTGGATTTAAGTGACAATCTTTTGGTAATAATTGAAGTGGAAGCCTTTCTTGGCTTGAAGAGTCTGAGAACTCTACGCCTTTCTCGCAATCACCTGAAGATTATCCCAGTGGGAGCGTTTGCTGGCTTAACAAACCTCCAGTTACTGGACGTAAGCAGCAATCAGCTTCTTGTTTTCCTCGACTTTACTTTCAGTGAATTAACCGTCCTGCGGTTCATGAAAGCTGCAGATAATGACTTGGTTTATGTCTCTCATCAAGCTTTTACAGGATTAACCAGTCTGCAGGAGCTGCACCTTGATGGCTGCAACCTTACTGCTGTGCCAACGGAGGCGCTAACACAACTTAGCGTGCTGAGAAGCCTTAGTTTTCACCGACTGGGCCTCACTACGCTGCCAAACTACTCTTTCCGCCACCTAGTCCACCTAAAGGAACTTGTCATTTCTCATTGCCCCTGGCTGGAGAGTCTGTCAGGAAACAGTCTCTTTGGCTTAAACCTCACATCACTAACCATTAAACATGGCAACCTAAGTGCCTTCCCCTACATCCCCTTACATCACCTTGTATATCTCGTATACCTTGACCTTTCTTTTAACCCCATCACCTACATTCATGCAAACCTTCTCGGAGACTTGCTCCGGCTCCAAGAGTTACATCTTGTTGGTGGATCGCTCCTGAGGATCGAAACTGGAGCATTCAGGGGTTTGGCACACTTCAGATTGCTGAATGCATCCAGAAACCGTCTTACTACACTTGAGGTTGGCGCTTTTTATTCAGTGGACACCCTAAGAACTCTGGGGCTTGATAACAACCCACTGGCATGTGACTGCCGTTTGCTTTGGGTAGTGCAAAGGCGACTGTACATGGACTTTGGTGAAAGTCCGCCAACTTGCATTACCTCAGTCCAGCTGCAGGGCTGGAATTTTCTGGATTTCCCTGAGGCTGAGCTGCCAGATTTGCTCACCTGTCGGCCACCTCGAATTCTGAACCACAAAGCTCAGGTGATGAAAGTAGATCAGGGACACACAGTGGTGTTCCACTGCAGTGCTGAAGGTGACCCTCTGCCATCTGTCAGATGGCTAAACCCACAGCTAAGACCTTTATCACCAATCGGCAGAGTACGAGCTCTGTCCAATGGCTCGCTGGAGGTTCGCTACGCTCAGCCTCAAGATAGTGGCAAGTATCTCTGCCTGGCATCAAATGCAGCGGGAAATGACAGCCTGCCCATCAGCCTTCATGTCCAAGCCTTTCCGTCATCTTCTAAGAAACCATTTCGTCTTAAAGGTTGGTCTGCCTTTCCATCTGCTGCTCCAGGTTTGAAAGGAAATCAGAAACTTTATTTTGATGTAAAGACGCTACTAATAGCAGCAACCATTGGATTTCTCTCATTTTTCAGCTCTGTGAGTGTTTGTTTCATTTTCATGTTCTTCTGGAGTAAGGGCAAAGGTCAGATAAAACACACAGCCACGATCGCGTATGTGCCACGAAGCGCCATGTCGAGCAATAATGGAGCGACAAGCAGCTATATGGAGACGGGCAGGTTTACCATGAAACTGTTATGAGTCAATAAGTAAAGAATACATTCACCTGATATGAGCAGGTAGGAGTGAATAAACTGGAAGATGCTTCAATGTATTTGTCTTTTGATTGAATCTGATAATAATGAGCATGTTGTCTTATGTTAATAGTATTTTAAATTGCAATTAAGGAATGTGTGACCTGACAAACCATGATCATGTTTTTCTTGAAACACAAAAAATAAGGAAATGAGGACAAAATAAATTAAAGAGTGAACCTAAAATAACTATTATTTTGGACTTCAGGTGGACTAATTGGACTGATGAGATATGGAGAATATAACAACAGGGGTATTAACCTTATATTAAGGTTAATGTGCTGGCTATTGTGCAATTTCTTTTCTGTAGCATGTTATTTTTCTTGACTGTTAATGCACCAATATTCGTATAAACTCACACTTACTTTTTATTATTTAATAAATGTATGAAATGCAAGTTGGTCTGTTTTTTCAAATTCTGCTATCCAAGAACCTGGAAAATTAAAGTGATTATGCTTTCACAAATTTGGTGTACTTACTTAAAAATTTGCAGCACTACAGCACCAGTGACGAGCAGCACACACAGCACTTGGTTTCATGTGTCAATATGTGAACTGCAAGGTTTAAAAAAATCTCCATAAGCAGTTTTGTACCTACATTGTGAGAAAGTAGACAGTAATACTTATCTTACCTTCACCAGTGAATGGAGCTGACTGCATCTGACAACTAAAACGGTAAGGAGTGGATATAATTTTTAGTGCAGGCTAACAATAAACAAATAAAATAAATAAATGCATAATAAACAAATGACTTTAGCAGTAAATAAAGATTGCTGAATAATGCAGTCATTATGACGCTATTGCTAAATTACAGAGTTGCCATGACAATACATAAGTTTCTCGGTGCAAAAGAAGACCTCACTGTTTCATGACACAGTTATAAAATTTTTGAATAAAATATTTCCTAATAGAGGCTTCACACATTAACTGTGCAACTGATTATTTTTTTTCTATGTCAAGCCAGCCGGAAGTAGATCAATAGTCCCGGAAATGGTTGTTTGCTAAATGAGAGCTAGCGGTTAGCTTTACACTTCACTTGTTAGTGTTTATCGCCTCTGATAAGAAAAATTATCAAATAACCCTTGAATTTAAAAGCGTATTTGTGGTCTAAAAATATGGGTACCTACATACAATTAAGCAAATACACTGAGTAATGAGGAGGGCAAAGAGGTTACCGGAAAACGATCTATACCTTTTAGCGTAACATAACGCGCTAAGTAGCTTAGCATTGGTTAGCATAGTTTGGAAATCATAATCATGAGTCTCGCTGTTGGCCGCGAACCCAGAAAGACTGCGGGAAACCGTATGTCCAAACTACTGGATGCTGAAGAAGAGGATGAGTTCTATAAGACCACTTATGGAGGCTTCAACGATGTGAGTAGCCAAACTGATAAAACACAGAGCGCGGTAAAGAGTTAGGATTAGCCGGCTCCCACGTTAATGTATGGATACGTCAGAAGAAACGTAAGAGGCTGCAAAAACAAAGTTCATTGTCCTGCGCGCAATACCTGAATTACTGCTGCTCAACTGTCTAGGGATTTTGGTTCATGCCTGTTTGCTTTCTGAAAATTAAGCAAGCAGCCAACTCACTTATTTATATTATTCAAGCATTAGTATAATTGATGGATTTCGTTTCTGCCGGGCTACTGACCATGCACTAGTACAGGAGACATCTCTTACTATTTTGGGAGTGGGTCTCATTGATATAAATCAGACTCTCACAGAATTACGCGACCCATTTCTATCTTTTAGACAAGCCAGCACATCTTCACACGCTTATTGTAATATTAAATCCTAATGAGAGGAGCACATATTGCAGGGCTGCTGCATAATACTGCAATACTTTCAACGAGTTTGTCAGGAAACTCTTGACTAAAGGGATATGTGCATCTAAACAGCAATATTTGAAGCTATTCTAGTTTATCGTGTTCTTGCTAGGACAGGTCATTTAATTTTTATTAATTTGTTGGGTTTTTAAAAAATCTTGTAATTTAAAAAAAGAAAAACTCAACAAATTCATAAATTTAGCAGTACATCACTTTCCTTTAAAATAAGCACCTGAAAGCACTAACTTCCTCTCTACTAGGCTGTGGCTAGTTTAGTTCATCAAACCTTTGGTCATCTGAATTACAACATTTGTTTTATCATTTGTTTAATATTAATTTCCATTGTTCAAAAGTTGACTCACTTACTGGTAATTGGGAAGTCATGTCTGATTGTGATTTTTTAACAGTAACCATTCCTGCCATCAGTAATGTTAAAAAACAATCTCATCAGATTTGGGATTTTGACAAGAGAGAAATCTGAGCTGAGTGTGAAAGCGAAGCTGTCGATTTTACCAGTCGATCTGTGTTCCATCCCTCGCCTATGACCACGAGCTGTGGGCAAGGATGAGATTGCAAATGCAAGCGTCAGAAATCAGTTTCCTGCAAGAGGTGTCTGGGCTCAGCTTTAGAGAAATGATGAGGAGCTTAGTGATTTGAATATATCCTCTACTTTCCATATCAGAAGGAGCCGGTTGAGGTGGGTCAAGAATTGGATTATGTCGTCTCCTAGGGGAGGTGTTTTGGGTGTGTCTTAGCAGGAGGCGGCCCTGGAGCAGACCCAGTAGAGGGAGGTCTGGGGCTTCTCTACTTAGACTGTTCCTGGATTAGCAACACAAAATGGAAAGATAGATGGAGAAACCTCTTCATTGGGGTGGGGTTCTCAGATCTGAGAGTACAGTTTTGGAACTAAAGGAGAAATGAGGTGAATTAAAAGGACACTTCTAAAAATGAGTGCATCTTGCCACTGTCATTCATTCATGGTGGCCGTGACTTAGTTTAGAGCTGGCCTTACAATTACAGTTTGAACACCAGCTGTAAACAGAGCCTAGATGATGCCAGCTTTTCCCGCTTCACGCTTGAAGAGAGAAGAAAGTTGTGTGATATTGTTTGTCAGAACATTTGATGCTGTAGCAATCTCGCACATTATGGCTTGCTTTTGAAGATGCTAATTTGTTTCCTCAATTTACAGTGTGGCTAATTTTCTTCAAACAGCTGCTGGTTCAGGGGTCACCTTGTGTAGGGGGATTTGGCAGCGGCAGCTCTGGCAGTTCTGACAAGAGTGGCTTCATAAAAAAATCACAAACAGATCCTGAGATGCCTCAGTCATCTTTGCTGGGACTTTGATAAAGCACTGTGAACGTGCCTGTGTGTGCGCACACATTCTTAATCTGGACAGGTTTTAGGGATATTTTTGTCTTGTGCTGCTTTCTAAATCTTTCCTGTTGTTTGATGTTGGGCTTCAAAATGACTCACATTTGTTTTAATAACTAAGAAAATTCACATTGTTAGTGCACGTAATGTATTTTTGTTATTGTATTTATTTTTTTACCTGGTTTGAGCTTGAGGCTGTTAGAGTGAGCTTTGTGGTGTATGTTTGACAGTGAGGGAAAACATCTTTATTAAAAAAAATAACCTGTTTGTTACTAAATCTGTTACTGCGATGTGACTTTGCATACACATCACATTAACACACTTGCCAGATACAAATTTGTGATATTTTAATTGTATTTACTTTATCAACAGACCTGAAAACTACACTTAGAAAAAATGGAGAGGAAATTTGGTGTGTTTGCTGTTTTGTCTCAGATCGCTTGCAGATTGTTTGTTCGGTTGTTCTTTTACAGATTTTACTTATTGCTCCTTATTTGTCGTTCAGGAATCGGGAGACGATGAGTATCACGGAGAACATTCAGACACAGAGGACGAGGTGGACAGTGACTTCGACATTGATGAAGGTGATGAGCCGGACAGTGACCAGGAAGAGGACGCACCTCGGAGGAAAAGTCGGGTTGTCACCAAAGCTTACAAGGTACTGCAGGCGTTTCAGGGCCAATCAAACATTGAGCTTAGCTGAATGTAATTGCCCTAACGATATTACACATCAATACTATGTATCATCAGGTATCACTTTGCATTGGACTTCAAACACAAAGATGGAAACTGTTTGTTTTTGCCTTAAAAAAAAGAAAAAGAAAAGAAAAGTACTTTTTACCAACTTTTTTTAATCCCTGTGTCATCCTTCAGCCCCACATGCATACAGTTGCACACATGCGCTCCTTATCCCTCAGGTGAACAAGCTTTTTAGCAGCTAATGGCCAAGTCGGACCCCATTATTTTTTTACACAGAAATACTCTTTTAAATGGCTCTGTTTCTGTTTGTGTCTGTTACACCTATGCTGTTTCCTTTATCTGTGCCAGATATTCTAAAATATGATTAATTCTGTTTTATATTTTTATGGTAAAAGGAGTTAAGCCTCTTATCTGTGTCACTTTAGCGGTTTTCCACATCATACTGGCATTAAGTGTCTGCCTCAAGGCTTCTGCAGCAGTGAATCAGAGTACTCAGTGAGATTAGAAAAGTGGTATCTAAATACTAGTTAAAAAATAAACAATATATTATCTTTGGCTCACAGATGGGGCAAGTCCTTTAAAAAAATCTATGAAGAGCTTAAGGACAAAATCATTGTAGGAAAGATTTTAGATTTAATAATAACATACTGACACATATAAATGACCTCAGTCGGTCAGCTGAAGGTTAAAACTGCTCTGCAGCTCCACAGGAGCCACTGGTTGTCAAATGACATGCATGAACATATATTAAAACAAACCGAGTACTGGCTGATTTAAAAAAAAAATCTCTTAACATAACAGTTTTTATTGTTTTTAATATTTTTCAGTTCATTAAATGAACTATTTCCTGGCATAAACCTTTTTAATGTGTGGTTATAGCATAACATTTAATGTTTTTCATCTTCTTCCTCAAATTGTGTGTCAGTGAAACAGACGTGCATTTAAAATGCTTTGTGTCTTTGTTTAATCCAAGGAACCAATAAAGGTGCCAAAACCCAAACCTAAAAGAACAGAGGAGCAGAAGAAGACGGAGAAAGCTAAAGTGGAGCCGAAAAGGAGGATTCCCCAAGAATTCCAAGATTTTGCAGAGAGTAAGATTTCTCTAAACCTTCTAGTAATGCTTCCACATTATTTTCCTTTTTTTAAAAAGAAGGATGCATAAACCTCCCAGTCGTGTGCATTCGCTGAATGCATCATAATATCGTGGGAAAGTTTTAAACATGTTTAAAAAAGTTTTGTTCAGCTGTTTTTGGGTTTTTTTAACGCTGCATTTCTTAATTCTTGTGCAGCTCGGAAGTCTGTCCGACAGTCCACCAGTGAACATACAAGGAAGACGAATCTGCGCTTACAAGAACGCCAGGACGCCCCGCGAAGGCGACGAGGCGCTCATCGTGACCGACCCCTCACCCAGGAAGAGCTGCTGGCTGAGGCGAAAATAACAGCCGAGATCAACATTCGATCGCTCGGTGAGAACATGTTGGAGAGTTAGTCTTTAAAGATCTGCACAAACTTTGGGTAATTCAGGACTCTTGGTTATCTTTCCTGTTATGCGAAGAGAGAACCACTGTCAAGATTAGTGTGTCTTAGCAGAAACATAGAAAACAGAAATGATACCAGACAGAAAGCATCCTGTGAAACACTTCAGGATGTGTGAGTGCTGGGTATCACGTGGCCAGTTATGTAAGCTGAACATTATAATTACCTGTTAATCAGGATTGCAAGTGGCCGTGATTGCAATGTAAATCAGTGTGGTTCCACCAATAATTTACCTAAAGCTGTTCCTGCGGTATAACAAAACACATCGGTGTTGCTGATTTTTACTTCATGTCTGCAGAAAACTACGAACGTTTGGAGGCAGACAAGAAGAAACAAGTCCACAAGAAGCGGCGTTTTGAGGGACCAACCATCCGTTACCATTCGGTCCTTATGCCGCTCGTCTCAAACTCAGTCCTAAAAGAAGAAAATGTTGATGTTGAGGGGTACGCATAAACTTAATGCTCTCTGGTTTTTCTTTTGTTTCTGTTTTGGAGTAATCTGCTGCATAAATATTGACCGAACTTTTAAACCTGTGTGTGTGTGTTATCATGCCACAACTTCCAGGGTATGTAAACTTTTGATTGGGGCCAGTTGGGTATTTTCTGTCGTTATTTTGATATAAAAAGAGCAAACACAACAGTTTGTTAATAAATGGCTTTATCTAACCACTAACTATGAGGGGGGGGGGTTTGTATTATAATTCATATTCTCTGAAAAATGGCCCAAAATCACAAATTCTGCCAGGATATGTAGACTTATGTGCACGACTGTATGATATTTGAGTGTAAAAACTTATATTCTTGTTTTTGTCATATTCCTATTTTTCTAAAGGTTGGATCAGGACGTTCCCCAGACTGCACCGCAGAATCCCACTACACCTTCCCAGCAGCCTGCTGGAGGCCTGTGCTCCCGCACTTATGTAACATTCAGTGACGACGAAGCGTTTGAGGTCGCCTTCCCGCCAAGCTCCCAGACGAGTCCTCAGGTGCCCGTCCAGGAGGTTTGTCCTGTTACCCACAAGGCCGCACTGTACCGAGACCCAGTCACAGATATACCGTACGCCAACGCACGAGCCTTCCGCATCATTCGGGAAGCATACCGCAAATACGTGGCTGCTCATGGATTTCCGAACACTTCAGGAGGGTCGACGGTACTTGACTCCTCAGCAGCGAAGGGCGCCCGGCAGAAAATGGTTATGAAACAGAGTGCGGCTGCTACATAGATTAGTTTCAAAAAGATGGTAAAGGAGTTGGTTTCAGTTTGAAAATTCTCAGTGAAATGATCGAAAACACTGTTTTTATTTCTGTCCTTACAGCTGAAGAGTCTGACAAAAAAAACTGACATTTTGGGTTTGAGCTGTCACTGAGATACTGAAAGAAAAAAAAACAACAAACATTAGTAAAATCAAAACAGCTGCCGCATGGCCTTAAAATGTAAGAAGTCTTATTTGTGAAGTCTGTGTGGAAAACATCTGAAAATGGCGTGCAGCTGTGATTGTTCTTTTTATTTAGTTTGTTTTAGATTTATATTTTTAATGTATTTTTCTTTTTTTGTCTGCAAATATTCTCATCAAAAAATAAATATTAGGAGTTTGTAATAATTGAGAGTTAAACGAGTTCTGCTTGGTAATGAAAAATGGGACGTCTGCACAGCGGAAACCACTGAAAAACTGGAGAAAGCCCATCATCGTCATAAAATCATCTTCATTTTCAGCAGGCTAAAATCCATTTACTCTGTCAAGCCCTTCTTAATTTACAGTGTAGTTTTTGTTTGTTTTGTTTTTGAGTGATAGAAGGCAAAGAACTAAATGTCATGTTTTGGTTTTTAATTTTCAGTCCAGCACCGTAACTGAAACAACATCAGACTGTTTTGGAGAATCTGGGCCCCGGAGTTTAATTAATTGTCTGCGTCTGACAAATCACCGAGACACTTTTAATTGATCAAAGCTTTATATCCTCCCTCCTGTTATACATTTAAATTTTTAACACAGAAGCAAGCATAAGATATTCTCTTTTATGGGTGAGAGCGAGGCCGTTTCATCCACATTTATCTCCTGGTTCTTTCTTAATGTGTAGTCTGATCGTTTAAATTTTATTTTATTTCCTCTATCTGCCTCTGTGCAGACAGAGCTGCCTCATCGAGCATTCAGACTATATTCGAGTTCATCGTGAGGCTGTTATAAAATGTTTTATTTTTTTTTCTCCTCTCTGAATTGTAAATGGCAGAAAATTGCTTGAGCTTCAGTCTCGAACAATACTGCTTTGCTGATCCCTTTGGGACCTTAAATTAGGTTTTCTATATTTATTCTCTGTGTGCAATCACAGAGAGACAGAGTAAGCCCTTAACACAGCTAAGTGCTTGACTAGTGTGAAACCTTTGACCCTTTGTACACCGAACAACTCCCTGCACAATGTACCATAGTCCCAGCACTCATAAACCCCCCAAATACAATTAATTTAAGTTTCAAGGCCTCAGATAATCAAAGGTTTCACATTTATTTTATTAGAAACAGCGATTTTATTATTTTTCTTAGCTGTATCACAGGAGCTTTACATTCAGCCTTCACCTGGGAGCAGAATCGACGAGGATGACTGGTGAAGCCCTTTCTGATCTCGTTTTGGGTCTCAGGTACAAATCCTGCAGTGTCTGCTTTCATGTCAATTCAGCCTTCAGCAGATGGTTCAGGCAGATGCTTTACTTTTGCAGGAAAGCTTGTTTGTTTCAAGCAGATTCTTACCTATGTTTCCAGCAACGGCCTGATGATGTTGAGCACAGCATCTCTCTGAACAGTCTGTGTTCTGGTGCATAAGTAGCCAGGCTTCTTTGTTTTCAGCTCATCTGGACTTGGGCATGGCGAAGGCATTTGTCATCCATCCAGATCACCCAATGAGCCTTTTCCATTTTCACAACAATTGCTGCTCCTCTGTTATTTTCAAAGGGGTTCCCACAGCGGATATTACTGCATATTTGATTTGGCATAGATTTGACACCAGATGCCCTTCACAAAGCTACACACCCATTTATTTGGGCTTGGAGCTGACACGAGGAATACACCATCGTCCTTTCCTCTTAGACTGGGTTTGTGTGTGCTCCCAGTCTCGAGGCGCTGGTCATTTGTGTGTAAGGTGAGATTAGTTTGACAACCATTGACAACAAAACCCATTAATTTATTTCTGTACTTGACACATTAGAGTTA
>VOQK01021278.1:8304-18317 GCA_015052645.1 Benitochromis conjunctus
CTTAGTAGGGGGGGGGGGGGATCCTTCAGTACGGGCTTCTGGATGGAATAAAAGAGTTGGCACTAAACGATGGAGAAAAGGAAAAGCTCCAGAACTTCATAGTGTTACTCTTTTTCCTTTAGTGAATGAGGGACTTACCCAGCATGATGGCATCGACAGCACCGCCCGCACAGAACTCTATCAGAATCTGTAATGGTAGAACAAAAGAACATTAAGTAATACACTTATATAATGCAATAAAGCCCCAGTTTAACCTGCCCTCGCACAACACAACTTGATTAAATAAAGAATTTGTGATTTTCAAAAGCTGGAACTACATGATGTTTATTGAAAAGAATGATTACACTGTAGAGCTCAAGACGCCAATCAGCCATACTGAGACATACGTCTTCTGTTTTCCATTCCACATGTCTCTTTCTTTCAGTCCTTCTTGAACTGAAATATCTGTAGAAGTTCAAGTTTTAAACTTGATAGTGACTGGGATCCTTTTCCACTATACAGAGGAGGTTGCAATGGATCAGTCTATCATATGGATTTCTACAAAATGCAACTTGTTTCTTAAAAGTGTAGAAAAATGTTTAGTGCAAAATATTAAATATTTTGCACATACTATAAGTATGCATGTGACTCACATGTTTCATCACAGATCCTAGTGAAAAACGAGTTCCTCATTTTGGTAAAACACTGCAGTAGAGTTTGAAAATGTATATTTAGGATGAGCAAGCACACTTTAATCTAAACCGCTGCGTTAATACTGAAGAATTACACAAGAAAATCCCTTTGCACATTTTTTATGTACAAGGGGAGAGACTCAAAGTGAACATGAGTCTCTCTATACTATATCTGTTAAGAAGACATGTTATTTAAAATGCTTAAAAACTTGAATATTATTTTTTAATACAAGATTTCTAAAATGTTTGTCATTTGCTTATGTGTTTATATATAATGAAAATGAAATGTTGGGTGCAAGTGCCCCTTAATTGGAGATTTCTAGCTTGGAGTATGGGAAGAAAAAAAACAAAACAAAGAAAGAAAATGCTTTTAAATATAAATCAGTGTGCAATTTTACAGGGGATTTTTTAAATCAACAAATATCACCATAAACTGGTGCCAGTTAACTAATTAAATTAAGATTATTTCTTGTATTACAAGTTTCAAGTTGATATTTTAAAATGAAATGTCAATTACCTCATCAAATATTTACCAATTTTCATAAAATAAACACTAAATAATGGGGTGGCTGTAGCTCAGGTGGTAGAGCAGGTCAGCTACTGATTGGAAGGTTAGTAGTTCGATCCCTGGCTCCCCTAGTCTGCATGCCAAATATCCTTGGGTAAGATACTAACCCCAAGTTGCTCTCCGATGCATGTGAACGTGTACGAATGTTAGTTAGAGCACTAAAAGTGTAGAATAAAGTGCTTGTATGAATGGGTGTGATTGGGTGAATGAGGCATGTTGTATAGAGCGCTTTGAGTACTCCAGGAGAGTAGAAAAGCGCTATATAAGAATCAGTCCATGTACCTAAATGTATAATTTGGTCTGAAAAACAAAATAGGCCAACATCAAAATTAATCAGTGCAGTTACTCTTCTGGTTCACCTATTTCCAAACAGGTAACTAAATAAAACTACTGTGCATTACATTAGCATGGGAACATTCCCCTATGCTAAGATGTAAAACTACACAGGTTTTGACTTCAGTTGTAAGAGCTGATGTAATGTACCCGACCAGCACTTCATCATTATTGGCTTAGCCTGCACGTTGCTTGGCAGATCATGGTATCAGATGATACAAAAATCAATCAAAGCTACAAACAGAGCACCACCCTCTATTCAGTGACTCAGACAAAAGGAAGAAACAAAGTGGTTCTTCCCGTTTGGTAGCACACTTTCTCATGCCATGGAAATCTCTTTTGTAGTTTACAGGTGTGTATTAAATTAAACGTACACTGATTGTAGACCCAACAACTGTTTTCTAGCAACAGATTTCCTTTGTAGAAAAAAAAAAAAAGAACATGTTATACATTAACTCAACACCCAGCACAAGCTAAATGCAGGCAGTTACACATTCATCATGCTATTTGAACTCGAAGGCCAGAGGGACAACCTGCATGTGGTTCTGAATTATTCACAGGCACTTTCTCCAGCCACCAAAACTGCGCCATTATCTTCCCATGGTTGTGGCCAGTCCACAAGGGACAGTCACATGACACCCCCTGCTAGGACCTAATTGCTCTGGGGCCTCTTACTGCACACAATGATATCTACTGACCATGTATTAAAGCTACACTCTGTGCTCACAGTAAAACACCAGGATGAGGGGCTGTGTTCAGGGATTTATACGTTCTTTGTCATTATAAAAGACACTGTGTACACTGCTTATGATTTGAGGGAGATATGAATAAGGCCAAATTGTGGAGTATTCAGTTATTCTTTAAGCTAAACACATAAATACATCCTTAAAAATGGGAAAATTTATAAAGTATGATAATGCATTTCTCAGTAATGACCTATTACTTCTAAGCAGTCAGGTACTCCAGTGAAGCATGCAGTCCTAGTAGTGTATTAGCCTCTGTTGCTCACTGTCACATGATCCATTTTAAACTCTTTAGGAAAGAAAAAAAGGTTAGTGTTATGATCTCTCGGCTAAAAGATCTGAGAGTCCTTTGAGAAACAGGATAACGAATGGTGGCTTATTATGAATTTCTGTCTCTCCATGCGTGACTGCTTCACTGCTTCTTTGTCTTAGTGGCTTCAGATCAAACAGCATTACATGAGGAGAAAGACACTCCTCCCAGCCTGAAACTAACAAACTCACCCAAAGTTTGCCTTCAAAGTAGAAAGCATCCAGCAGTTTGACAATGTGATGATGGTTGCAGGAGGCCAGAATGTCAATCTCAACCATGTAATCCTCCAGTTCATCCTCAGTCTTTGTGTCGATAACCTTAGCAGCAGCCAGGGTCCCATTCTGCTTGTTCTGTGCCTGAAAGCAACATTGACAAAATGGTAAATTATATAGTATATTCCTACAGCACACAGTGTATAAAACGGGAAAGGGTCATGATAATTATGAGTTGAATGTTGCTCGGCATATTTTTACAGAGCAACAACTTTAGATAACTTGTACACAACAGGAATTACGGAAGAATATCAACATTAAGAAAAAAGCCATTTGGAGCCATATAAATTTCACAGCTTACAGCAGATTGTATCTCAAGAAACTCATTTCAGAGACTCAAGACAACTTGTTGTCAAACATTGATAAAATAAAGAAGAAAAAAATTACAACACATCCTGTCATTCTGAGCTACCCTAACACACACCGATCTTGCGACGCTTGCTCACTTCCTCCACTCCTTTTCCTCCCCTCATTTCTTTCTTTCTTTCTTTCTTCTCACTCTGTCACACTCATTGCAGTGATTATTATACCAAATACATATATGGTTTAACAGGTTTTGTGGTATTTGTTGTACAACTCTAACCCTAAATTCTCATTCCTGATAAAGCTGCACTGAGGAGACCAGTAAAAATGATCACTGAGCCTGTGAAATAAAGCACTGAGAAGTTATTTTAAGGCCAGCCTAGGGCCTAATGTTTATGGATACAGACACAATCTCAGGGAGTTAGGGAAAAAGAAAAGGGAGGGAGTTTAAAGACCAACTGCAGCAGAGTGTGTCAGACCCTATATTTACACTCTTCTGACCTAACACACTCCCTGCCTCTTTTTCCCTTTGTAGTGGCTGATGCCTGTCAGGCGCAGGCCATCACTTACATGCAGATTCAACATTAGCTTCACAATGAAGAGAGCAGCCATGATTTGTCTGTCACTTGACTTATTCAAGAAGAGCCTGTGGCCTTTGGTCATCATGAACATGATGTTTTATAATGTGCTAAATGCTTTATGTTGATCTGTTTTGAGGATTTAAATGAGAGCGCAGGAGCTGATAGCTGATACATGAAAACTCCCATATCGCACCACCTGTAGAGGTCTATCTTTGAATAGGTAGATCAGATTTTAAAAAAATGACTCATTGCATGGAAAGAATTACATAAGCAGTTTGTTTACAGTCCTAAGAGTATCTATGAAACACCTAACATGTAAATACATTCATCTATGAGTTGAGAATTCTCTCTCTTCCTGTTGGCCTCACTTGAACAGCTGATTCACACATTGCTTGCAAACTTTGCGACCCCACCCAAAGGAGTTAGCCGCCAGAAACCTCTGAAGTAACAAATGAAATGCACAGTGCGCTTTAATACTAATGTGGCCTGATTAAAAATATCTCCACCTGAGATCACACGAGTGATAACTGGGAGTCAGGTGTATATTTTGTCTACTTTGGTCTGAGAAGGCACTCAAGTATTTCCTGGCTCTCATCTCATGTAGCCAATCAGCTAACGAGACTGGGAAATAAGTGAAGACAAATTAAGATTTATGGGCCATTTGCTGCATTATTTGAACACAAGAGCACCAGGAAGGAGCAGTGTTAAGTAGCTCACAATGAGAGAGAGAAAGAAAGCTGTTTAACAGGGATTATTGCCAAAACAAAAAGAGACATGAAGGCATGGAAGTTTGTGGAAACTAATTTTCACTAATCTACTCAATACACTGAAAAATATTTAAAAGGAACTATGTTAAAAAACACAATTTAACCTCTACTTTAGCTACAGGTACACAAACGCTGACTGTCTCTAAAGGCTGTTCTCGGCCTAGAGCAAACTCCTGCAGAGATAACCTAGAAAGGTGAGTAGAGAGGCAGAGATTACAGCTGGAGGACACAACAATGAATATTTTTCCATGTAGCGTAACTATACACAAACAAACGACAACATTGCAAGGCATATCTGACTTTCTCAGACAGCAGGAAAACAAACCTAAACAAAATAATAAACAGATACTGTTCAATGTCATTAAATTGTATGACTGTACATGTGCGACATGTACTGTTCCTATATATATGGGCTGGTGAAAACGATAAACAAGATGTGACAAACCACCGCCCTAATATAAACCCAGCTGTGCACCTGTCACAGTGAACAGCAAAAAGTGTGTTTTTTAAAATATCTGCTTGCACCTGCTCTATCATTTGTATTAGTTTAACCTATTTATTGTAGTTTCCCTGACATGTCACAGCCCCAAACAATCCAACGTGTCACATGTGAGGCCATATTTATTCTGTATGTAGACCACACCTTTATCAGTTTTTAACCAACCCCAAGTGCAACTCACTGGTAAAGTCATGTTTAATCTGACAGTGACACAAAGCCTGTAAGCCTTAAACCTACTAAAAAGGAAATATCCAAAAACCAGTTGAGTTTACGATCCCAGCTGTTGGTCACGTTTCTTTGCAGGATGATATTAGCAGTTAGTGAATTCCTGCATGATTGATATGAAACGAAAATGTTATTTGCTGAGGATCAGGTGGTCAAGGTTAGAACATGTGACCCAAACAAGAGCCGTAACAATCGCTGTCAGCTTTACAGCTTATGACCTCCAGACAGCAACATGCGAAACAACTGAAGCTAGTCTCTTAAGAAATGTAGAAAACCAAAGGCGGATGTACCGTAACACGTCAACTTACCTTGTACACTTTCCCAAAGGCTCCATCTCCCAGTTCACCAATAATTTCCCATATCTCCTCGGGATTGACGTCTCTGTGTACATGCTCATACTGCTTCTTCTTCTTATCCGGCCCTAGTTTGAAGATCTTGCGAAAATTGAAGAAGGACATCTTTTTTTTTTTAGGTGTGAATACAGCACCGCGAGTACGCTCTCTTTGGTTATTTCCGCCAAGAAACTATAGCGGTTCCCTCCGACGTGGAGCTCGAAAGGCTATCGAAATGAGAGCATTCAAGCGTTAAATGAAGCCAGACAGACCGGTGCTGCAGCCATTCAGCTATGATAATGTCAATTATAACTTCCCTCGACGGCGGTTATCGCAGTCACATCAGAGCTAGCAGCCTTCACAGGACGCTGTCGGAGGAGGTGAGGGATACAGAGAAGAGTTAGCTGTTCCGCAGAGGCTCGTGTTTCCGTTTTAAGCGAACAAAATTAAACGAAGCGGAAAATATTTACCATATCACCCCTTTCGGTAGAACATTTTTAACCGTATAACGTTACCAACACAAAAACGCAGTCAACAGACCTCATGCTTAGGCTGGCTGACCACACACAAGTTCGTGGACTAGCATCAAGCTAGCTATCGCAGTTATCGATATTTCCGGTAAAGTATTTCATAATAAAACGCAACTGTTACGCAGACATTTTATTTATGTTATTATTTCGCTTTAGTTTTTTCAATTTCGTCAAAAAAAATAATTGGTAGGGATATTTTGTATTAATGATTTGGTGTCAGAAAAGAGAAAAAAAATACAAACTTTTAGACACTCATTTTGCGATACAGTCAGCATAGCTTTTCTATGACATAAAATAACTGTTACACATTCAAAGTTTTTCTGTCCCGCTGACTACTAAAATAAAAATAGTTTCTGATATAGATGATGCTTCAAAATAACTGCCCGAATAACTTCCCGTAGGCATGACCAAAATGGCTGCCTGGTGACAAAGATTGCTTGTGGAAAAATAGAATACTGGGTTAAAAAAAAAAAAACTCACATATTAAACTTATGAGACAAAGAGAAAATCTATAATAGACCCACTACTGCCTACGTCATTACTGTTTGAAAACTGTACGCGTTTGGAGTTAGGTGGTCATGGAGGAATAGAATAACTGTTAGCCATGAATGTCACAGGTTACAGCTGCCTTTCTCACTGTGGCTTTTTACAAATGCAAGTATATTACAGTAGAATATAATCACATTTTATAGTAATGCATTGAGTGACCGTGCTGAGGACAATTTAAAGCTCGGTGGTTAGCTGTTTCAGTGTACGATAGCGGGCGTGAACGTAGTATCAACGTTATTTTACCAAACCGGCCCGCTTCACTGGTTCACCTTAGAGTTCGAGAATCTGACTCGGGTAAAACAACAGAGTGGACGCTTTTACGACGGAAGATAAAAATAGATTTCCGCTGTTCGCAGGTCTGTTTCTTGTTAGCTTGACGCAGCTGGGTAGCGGCTATTTCCTCCCTCAGGACGTGCTCTGCTCAGCCGGGCTCAGCCCCCTCGCCTCTACCACGCATGCCAGTTGTGGTCCTCCTGTCGGCACGAAAAGGAGAAAATGGTAGAAGTTGTTTTTTTGTTGTTGTTTTTAAATTATGAATTAACTGGGGGTATTGAGGTCCTATTTTTAATTAATTAATTATGATTATAATTATAATTATAATTACATTTTAGGCCCATTTTGTGAATAACCGGGTAATATTACAGCAAAACTCAGTGCATCACAACTCATCTTTGGATTTCACTGTTTTCAATTATTGTAAAATAAACTCGTCTTTCACTTTTTACTTCTCACCAGTTTTAACAGCTTTACAGTAAAAACTAAAGTAAAAAAGTAAAAATGGACTACTTTTATAGATTTACCATATTAACCTGAATAAAGCACTTTAACTGGTTGATACCTGCATTAGAAATAATGCTGTGTTACAGCCTAAAATATATAGCAGAGTATGCAGCTGTAATCTGGATCTGATAACAGCCAAATAAAGGACAAAAAGTTGTAATATTTCACTTGCCTATGAGCAAAACATTCAAATAATATATTATAGTCTATGTTGGGAGCCTATTATGTATACAGATTTCATTATTTATAGAAATTACATTACACACGTTATCTGATATGTCAACATTAGCAATATTTGCATATGACACAAAGCCTAAACAGGCTTGAACAAACAAGGGGAAATGTAAAGGGGCTACTAGATATGGTCACTTCAGACCAGACATGTGCAAAGTAAAAAATAAGTAGTTTAAAAACTGTCATTAAATAAAAAAAAAAAAAGAAAAAGAAAAAAAAGCAGCGTATCAGTACGAAACAAAAAGGACTTGAATTACTGTATGTGGAATGAAGCTGTGGAGCAGACTGAGAAATGTTCCAGCATGACTCAGGTTAAAAAAGTGGTACAAAAATATCCACGTCTGTGTTTTGTGTGTGTATCTTTCTATGTTTATGAGCGTTATAAAGCCGTAGACCTGTAATAAATTGTAAGGAAAGATTTACTATAGGAGAGGGCATAAACAGGAAGGAAATGTATCCAGACACGAGAACAACTCAAACAGACCATATGTGTTCTGCAGCGCCACCATGTGGGAATGATAATGAATTGTTCTCTTTACCTCACGCTTTACCTCGTGCCTCCACAAGGAGGGAGCAACGGTATGATGGCTGCTTTAGGTGCTGTCGGAAATCTAATACAATACTTGGAAGCGATAGCCAAATTAGACAAATATATACGTGTCAGCCAGCTAGACAAATTGCCTGTTTGTTTGCATGTAGCGGTCACGGTCAGTGTCCGTGCCTGCTCAGACACACGGACTGTTTTCTTGAAGTTAAGAGACAAAATATGTTGGGGACGTTTATTGTTACAAAAATATAGCGTTTCAAAGCTGTTGTGCAATCATTTTTTTTAAACTACAGATGTTTCATTTTATACAGCAGTATAATCCATCGCCCATTCTATGCAGAGGAAATGTGTATTTTTCACTATCAGTCACTTTAAAGATGACCAACAAATCTAAGAACCTGTTCGAAAACAGTGTGACCTCCCTTCTTGAAGGGTCCCGTATGGTGTGTCCAGCCAGCTGAAGCAGGACCGCCCCATAGCCTACATATTAAATCGCTGTACTGCTCAGACTGCCTTTCCCCCCCCCCTTTTTTTGGCAACAGAAGCGGTGCAGTCTCCCCTGAAGGAGGAGAAGTCTGATTACACGCCAGTTTTATTGCGTTGTCATGTTTCACAAGGAGTCCAGATGCTCCGAGGCCGTCTGACACTGTAATTTCATGGATGCACCCAAAGCCTGAAAGAGGAAAGTTTTTTCTTTTTATTCCTCAACTTTTTCTCCCTTCTTCTTGCGCTTCCACAACAAGCAACCAAGTTTTCATGGGTGAACATCGCTGGTGCAAACTGTAGTGTTGTGTTTGGTGCCAATTTTGTTCGGTTGTCAAGATGCAGTTCCGCACCGTCCTTGACGTAAATGTCGTGGACGTGCAGAAAAGAAGGAATCCTTCGAAGCACTATGTAAGTTGTATCCACTTTCTCTGTTTTCGTCCTGTTCTTGTTCAAGTAGATCACCAGTGCAGTCATTGTGTATCGTCTCTGTGGAAATTTAACCCATGCCATGCAGCTGTGTGGACGCCAGTGTTGCTCTGAAGGTCCGTCGCTTTCACCAAACAGCTGCTAAACACCTGGAGTTCTTTTGTTTTTGTTTTTAATAGAAACATTCATGGTACCCAGAAGATGTCTCTTCATGACTGGGGTGATCTGAGGCGTTGTATTTTTATCACCACATGGCTTTGATTGAAATGCAGATACATCCTATTAAATTTGATTTTGTATATATCTGACAACAGTGATTGATTATCAGGTCATTAAAAAAAATATTAAATGCTTTGGTTTATTAAGGTATTTTAATAAACTAAAGTAATAGTGTTTTTAAAAAAATGTTTAAAGTAATAGTCTTCTCGCAAACTCACACCTCCTCAGCAGCAGGTTTTGCTTAGTGCTGTACTGTCACGCCTGAAAAACACCAGCATTTTATTTTTGCCTGTAAAATACAGTGTCACTGTGTCTGACGTCTGACAGCGCCAATAGCAAACACAGACACTTAGAAATACAAACAAACTGAAATCAAATATGCATGACAGCCAGCTGGATGAGGATCCTAAGGCTTGGGCTGCACCCTAAGCAGCGAGTAAGGGCCACACCGTCGTCAAAATAGAAGTAGCAAAAATACTAATCAGCGATTTGCATCCATATTTTTACACGCACACATGCATATCTCTCTCTCTCTCTCTCTCTCTCTCTCTCTCTCTCTCTCTCTCTCAATATATATATATATATATATATATATATATATATATATAAATGCAGCTTTCACAAAGATAATTCATGCC
>VOQK01021283.1:1339-26574 GCA_015052645.1 Benitochromis conjunctus
ATAATTATCTCATCTTTTCTTTTCAAGCTGCCTTGTTTTTGTTAGAATGGGCTGGGTCTTATATATTGCTTTTCTACTCTGAGCACTTTATACAACATGCCTCCTTAAACCATTCACACAAGCTGACCTGCTCTACCTCCTGAGCACAATGAGCCCTTCATATCTACAGAAGTAATGGGTCTTCTTCCACAATGTTATGCTGTCATGTTTCCACAATAGACCAGATGGACAAACCAAACACTGGCTTCCAATAGGCATTTGCATTTTGGAAAGTGAAAGGTATATTTAGTGAGTTTCAATTTGTAAACTTATGGCAAAATGCCTATAAATCCTATGCACTGATCCTTTAAAAAAAACAGACATCAAAGATTAAACTATCACTTGCTAGACATTTTTACACTTTTGGCATTTGCTTTCAGGTAGCATGGTGGTGTGGTGGCACTGGTGCCTCATATTGTAAGCTCCTGGCTTCTCGGCTCCTCTCCCGGTTCCTTATTTCCCTTTTTGTGTGTTTCTGTGTTTTGATGTGTGTGTTTCGGGAAGTCCGGTTTTGAGCGTCATCTGACCGGGAAGTAATGGCGCGCTGAAGTCAGCCACACTTGCTGCTCATCAGCCCTCGCTAGCTGCAGCTTATTGTCATTGTCAGCAGCCTCCCTACTTAACTGTGGCTGAACTTCAGTCGACGCTGGATCATTGAGTTTACTCATCAGTACAGCCTCTGTTTGCTAGTGAAAACTTTGTGTTGGAATAGTCCTGCGTTTAGGTCCGCTTCTTACTACAGACAGAACGATCCAACCAGCAAAGGACCCAGCGGATTTGAGCCCTGTTCAGCGAGAGCTGTCGCTGCAGGCAGATTTGTTGGATCGCCATGAGAAAATGCTGCAGCATATCTCAGAGGAACAGAATGTGCTCCTCCAGGTTGTTACCAAACTGAAAGGTATGTTTCAACCTCACCGCGGCAGAAAACGTTCCACCCTCCTTGACTTCACTTAGCATTGCTGCTGCATGTCCTCTACTTCACCTTCACCTTTTTCTTGGGACCACCTGCTACTGGTGCCGGAAAAAATTCTTGGCAGAGTTGGTTAAAAGTGGAGGTTTTCTCACACAATGTGCTCTTCAGACAGCAGAGTCAAGCCTATGCTTCAGACTGTGCCAAGGTTTCATTTAAGGTTAAACTGCTGACAGGGTGAGCGCAGACATGAGCACAAGCGGTACTAAGAACTCACCCAGAAATTTCATATAATAAATTTCTTTTGGTATATTCTGATAAAGGTTTTTGATAAAGGTTGCAGCCCCGACACAGCCGCACACCGGATATTCACCCTCAAACAGGAGAGGAGAAGCGTGGCAGATTTCTCAGTGGACTTCTGGATTTTGGCTAAGGGTTGGGAGGAAAAAGTGCTCCATGGACCATTCCTGAACAGCCTAAATGAGGAGTTTAAATGTGAGTGTGCAAAAGAACTGCCAAAATCTTTGGATGCTTTCATTGCTATGTGTGTCATGTTGGATGATCATATGCATGAGTATGGAAAATGGACTGGTGGACCTCGGCGGGCTGACAGAATCTCGAGCCCCCGGACAGGGGGTCTGTCTGCAGAACGGTGCTCGGTGAAACACGAGCAGGTGGATGGGGAGGAACAGCCAATGCATTTGTGCCATGCCAAATTGTCCTTCCCTGATTGGAGAAGAAGACGGATTGCAGGTGAATGCGGGGAGGGGCATTTTGCCAATTCCTGCCCCTCACAGCTAAAAGATGCTGCCTGTCACTAGCTGTGGGGATACTGACGGGCATGACTGAAAATGTGTTGACTCTGGGGCAGAACAAAATTTTATTGATGAGACCCTCGCCAAGAGGTTGGGGCTTCCATTAATCCCCCTCTCTTAACCCTTGCAGGTGTCTGCCCTTAGTGGGTGTCAATTAGCTGACATAACCGCACCCAGGAGATTCAGTTGACATTGTTGGGCAACCATGTGGAGGAGGTCTGCCTGTTTCTGTTCCTAGCACCAAGTACCGCTTTGGTGTTAGGTTATCCTTGGCTTCACTGGAATAATCCACAGATTGACTGGGTCTGGGTGGAGCACGTGGTGCCACGAAAACTGTTTGTGATCAGCTGTTCCTGAACCGCCCGAACCTGACCTCTCCACCGTTCCTGATGTGTATGACGATCTGGCTAAAGTTTTTAGTAAAGATCTGGCTCTTTCACTCCTGCTACACAAACCATATGATTGATCTGTTCCACACCGCTCCCCTGCCAACTAGCCGGCTATACAGCCTGTCCAAGCCCGGCAGAGTTTTTCTTCATTAAAAAAACAAAAAGACAAGACTCTCTGTCCCTGCACTTCTTCCATGGCTTAAACAAGATCACTGTTAAAAATGAATCTCCCTTACCTTTGTTTTTGTCAGCTTTCGAGTTACTGAAGGGGGCCACCATCTTTTCTAAACTTGACCTCCGCAACGCTTAGCCTTGGTTCAAATCCGAAAGTGTGATAAGTGGAAAATCACATTTAATTACTCACCTGGGCAACTTCGACATACTTTTTGGACTAACCAATGCTCCTGCTGTTTTTCAGGTTATGGCGAATGATGTGATGAGGGACTCCATTATTTCCATTTTTCTCTCCCTGGATGATATCTTAATTTTTTCCAAGCGTCATGCCGACCATGTGAAACACGTTCACCTCGTCCTGCAACGTCTGCTGGAAAATTGTCTTTTCATGAAGGGGAAAAAGTGTGAATTCCACATGCAAACAGTGTCCTGCCTGGGTTTCATTGTGGATCAGGGGCAGCTGCGGGCAGACCCAGCCAAGATCAAGGTCGTGGTGGAATGGCCCAAGCCGAAGAATCAGAAGGCGCTACAGAGATTCCTGGGATTTGCAAACTTCTACAGAATGTTTACCAGAGAGTTCAGCAAAGTGGTAACATCCCTCACCCAACTCACCTCACGAAGAGTATTGTTTCAGTGGTCTCCCTCTGCTCACCAGGCTTTCAACCAACTCAAGCAGCTGTTCTCCTCCACTCCCAACCCAATTCAAGCGGACCTTAACAAACCCTTCGTTGTGGAAGTGGACACCTTCGACTCTGGCGTGGGGGCCATCCTTTCCCAGCAAGTGGAAGATAAATTGCATCCCTGTGCCTTTTTCTCTTGTCGTCTCACACAGGCAGAACAAAACTATGACGTTGGCAATCGCGAGCTGCTGGCCATCAAGCTACCTTGGAAAAATGGCAACACTGGCAGGAGGGAAGTGAGCACCCCATACTCATCTGGATGGACCACAAGAATCTGGTGTACCTGCAAGCAGCCAAGCCCCTGAATGCCCTTCAAGCCAGGTGGGCATTGTTTTTTTGCCAGATTTAACCTCACTATTACCTACAGGCCCGGATCTCCAAATACAAAGCCAAATTTCCTCCTGTGGGACAATTAAAGGATTATTCTAAGCTCTGTCACGCCAGTTTGCGCTGCACCAGAAGACCTTGGAGAAGGAGAAACCCATCCTACCCTCAGCATGCATAATGGACTCCCTCACTTGGGAGATTGAGAGGCTCATGTGGGAGGCTCAACTGAATGAACCCAACCTTGGGTCTGGACTCACTGGCCGATTGTACGTCCCCATGACGGTCCGAGGCAAGGTCATCCACTGGGCACATGCAGCCAGATTTGCCTGCCACCCGGGTAAGAATCGCACGATTCAGTTTCCCCAACATGTGTTTTGGTGGCCGTCTTTGGTGAAAGATGCACAAGAATATTGTCAAGGTTTGTTTGGTGGAGGACTCCAAAACTAGTGAAAAGGTTTATTTACAGTGGCACACCAGGTGGAATATATACATATGTACAGTGAATAAGTGGCAGATGGGCTATAGGGAATCCAAGGGGAAAAGGGTCCAGGGCAGGCACACATTCACAATCCTCTTCACACCGTCCGTGACTCACAAACACCTCCAGTCCAATCCTCAAATGTCCACTCACGCTCACTCACATCCACTTGGGGTCCAAAGGGCAGGGAAAACAGACTGGAGTCTGGGAAAGTCTGTACATGGAGAAGAGAAAGTCGTTAGGAGAGAACACTAAGATATCACAAAGAATTACTCGAAGAGCCGGGGCTACACTGACACTAGTTAGCACAATGATCCAGCAAAGAAGCAGACCCTGCTGCGGTCTTAAGTAATGTGAGGAGAAAATCCACTCACGATGAGAAGCCAGTGGGTGATTAATGTGGATGAGGAACAGGTGAGCATTGTAGGCGAGGTCAGAGGCGGGGAGCTTGGTCCAGAGAGGTGAAGACAGCAAAACATAACACATCCTACAGACCACAACAAATATGTGGCAGCCTGCTCCATTTGCGCACAAAATAAGGTGCCAAACACTCTTCCCGCTGGCCTGTTTCAACCACAGCCTACACCCAAGAGGCCGTGGCCACAACAATTATTGTCTGAAGGCCAAGAAAGATGCCCAACGGATTTATTTTACCAAATGGACCATCGAGGTCTTGTCGCATTGATCCATTTGATTGACCTTTATTATTATTAATTTATTTACTTTATTTCCAGTTATACATGGGAGAGACATGATTGTAGGATAGGAAAAGGAGATAGCAAAAGTAAGGGAGAGAAAAACAGAGGGGACGAGGGACAGTGAGAGAGGACAAAAAAGAAGAAGAAAATCCACTGGATCACCTGTTGAGACAAACAAAGAAAAAAAAACAAGCAGAAGCAAACAAGCAAAAGCAACTTAGAGCAACACAATATGGGGACCACAGCAATAACCTAGATTAACAGTAAATACTAAGTATTGAATGTTATTGTGTAGCACACATGACTGACAGGGCACAACATGCTCCAGAACAGCAGCCAAGAATGGTTGCAGTTTGCGTCTCTGAACACCCGTGTGTACACCTGTGTGCACACCTGTGTGGATGAGCGCGCTTGTATTCAAAAGGCTTCTCCATGTAACGATTTGTCAGAGGGTGTGAGGAGCCATAGCCCCGTTCCCCAGGGCATGAAGCAGGCATGGAGGAGATCCAGGCCCCAGATATCTAGAGGTCCCCAGAGCGCGAGAGCCCTAGGAGGACCACCCGAAGGGCAACCGCGCCATCCTCCCAGAAGGAGCTGAGAAGAGCCCCAGATGAGGGATCACCCAGCAGCCACGGAGCAGAGGCCAGAGGGGGCTGCAGTGACGTGCCCGCGGGCTCCACCGGCAGCCAGCTGCGCCAGAGCAGGCCGGGCCCCAGGCCCAGAGGCCAGAGGCATGAGGGCCCCTGCTCCCCGGAAAGAGCCCAACCGAGCCACGAGCCCCAGACCCAGAGGCCAGAGGCATGAGGGCCCCTGCTCCCCGGAAAGGGCCCAACCGAGCCATGGGTACCAGGCCCCGCCAAGCAGCCACTGGGAGTGAGCAGGCACATACCTGAGCACCCAGCCCCGGACACCAAGAACCACTAACGTACCAACGTCCGAGGGCATCAGCCACTGGCAGGGAGTGTGGTGAGGGGAGATAGGCCTCCACACCTTGGAAGCCCTGAGATGTTCCCAGACAGGTGGAGTCCAAGGCCCGGCCTCACCAGCTCTCACCAGCTGCAGCTGATTGTCATCATCAGCAGCCTCCCTAATTAACTGTGTGTCTGAACTTCAGTTGATGCTGGATCGTTGAGTTTACTCATCAGTACAGCCCCTGTTTACTAGTGAAAACTTTCTGTGTGCACTGCTTGCCTGATAGACTGATGCATTTTTTCTCACTAGGATTTGGGAACAGAGTTTGTCACGGGCGCGGCGCAATTGTACAGAGTTGGAATTGGACATTCACGATTCACGCCACAGACACGAGCTCTCTGTGGGATTTGGGGAAAGTCGCCACGAGTCCTGCATTTGGGTCCGCTTCTTACCATAGACCTGACATAAAATGTAGGGAAATTGACTGACAAAGGGATGAAAAAGTGTATTGAGAAGATGTAAGGGGTACTTTTAGGAGCTGAAGAAGAAAATGAGCGAGTGAAGAGCACAGATGGAGGTAATTTAGTGAATCAGGAAGTGCTAAGGATTAGTAAGGGGGAAATGAGGGTAACTGTGAAGAGAAAGGCAACCAGAAGAGGAAATCAAGTGCATTGATTATGGTAGCAAACTGAAAAAGCTGTTGGACGGATGAGTGGAGTCACCTGTAATGCAAAGGGCTTTTTGGGTGGGGTGGGTGCAATAGATACCCTGGAGGGAGGGAAAAGAAGCACCCACGATCTTTTCTGCTGCTCTCACTACTTGATGTAGCTTTTCCCATCAGGACAGTGCAGGGGCCATACCACACAGTGATGCAACTGGTTAGAGTACTCTCAACAGTGCCTCTGTAGAAGGTGCTCATAATGGGTGTTGAGGCTCTTGCTCTCAATAGTTTATGGAGGAAGTAGAGTTGTTGTTGGGATTTACTGACCAGTGATGCCGTGTTACTCCTGTGGTAGGGCTCTGTGGCGGGGCGTGGTCGACAGGTGCCTTCACCCGTTTCTGTTCCCCAGAGGAGGGCAGCCAAGCAATCTCTGTTTCCACCCCCTGCTCATCCTGACCCGGTAGACAGAGCGCCAGAGGGACCTGCTCTGCTGGAGCCGAGGGTTGAGGCATCGGAGGGAGGTGCTTGACCTGAGCCGGTGGACAGCGTGCGGGGGGTTCTGTGCAGCTGGTGCCGGAGGTCGGTGTGAGAGAGAGACCTGTGCAGCCGGAGCAGGTGGACAGCGTGCAGGAGAGTCCTGTGCAGCTGGAGTCAGGGGTTGCTGGTGGACAGAGTGCCAGAGGGACCAGCCCAGTTGGAGCCGGAGGTCAGAGCGCTGGAGGGACCTGCCCTGGCCGAGTCGGGGGTCTGCGCACCAGCGGGACCTGCCTCGCTCTCACCGGAGGGCAGCGTGCAGTGGCGTCCTGCGCACCAGCTGCCTGCCACACCGTCGGTGAGCCTTGGCCCATGTCCGCGACTGGTTCACATTCCCGAAAACGGGAACACTGTTTTGTTGGGACAAAGAGAAGCCACTGCGTGTGTCCGTCCGCCATTTTTTCTTAGCCAGCAGTTTCAGGGATCCTTCAGTGTGACCATGGACTACTATGTTTCTTGGTGTCACTAACTTTGTGTTTCTCAGAACAGAATCCCAAATATGGGGACTTTATAGGACTGCTTGATAAAAAAAAAAAATAATAATTAACTAGTCAATACTAAGACATTTTTCATGTTTTGATTGTACAGATAATTATTTAGATATTCATGTTCAATCATTGACATAGATCTCAATATGCAAAAAGCAATCATTATATATGTCCAAATATAGGACAATGAAATTTTTATGCAGATCTGGAGATAGTCAAGCAGAAGGGCCATGTTGATTTGTGATGGAGCTGCCAGGCAGGAGGAAAAGAGTAAGATGAAAGAGGAGGTTCATGGATGTCGTGAAATCAGAATCAGAATACTTTATTAATCCCTAAGTAAATTATGTGGGTACAGTTGCTCCAAGACAATAAGAACAGTAACAGACTGAACTAAAATATACAAATGGCTCAATTATGAATATCGAGAATAGGATAAGAGGATATGAAGCGGGTTGGTGTGTCACAGGTAGTATAAGATGGAGGGAGATGCTCCACTGTAGTGACCACAAAAGGGAGCAGCCAAAAGATGACCCAGAAGAAGAAGAAGATTTGCAGGGTATTTTTAAAGATGTGGCTCAAAGACATGTTAGTGGAAGTGAGGGAGGCCATCATTAGGCTAAAATAACAAACTTAACATGTCAGAGAGAGAAAAAACTACAGAAGCTGACAAATCATATGTAAAATAATTGTAAGTAAACACAAGAGTAAACAGTCGTCAGTTAGTCTAAATGTCATGTTATCTTATTAGCATGAAAATGTATTGGCAGAAGAAAGATCACTGGGAGCAAACGATTCTCTAAATGGCCCTAATACAATGACCGATAGTCACAAACACAGTATAATTTATATGGTTATTTAAAAAACCTTACAGTCTTCATACCTCAGCAGTACTGAGTGGATTGGCAAGCTAAGCAGCACACATGTGGTGGTGTAGGACACCAGTCTGGCTCAGTCATCCTGGCTAGTCCCTGCCCAGTTACCTATATTTGCCTGGCCAACACTGTCCTCTAGTGGGAACTCAGTACAAGCCCCAAAGATCATAGAAGACATAAACAAAAGGAGACTAAGACAAATTTGCACCAGAATGATGGGAAGAGAAGAACCATATAACACTGTCTGCCAAACATGGTGGAAGTTATTTTATGGCATGGGCATGCATGGCTGTCAGTGGCACTGGGTCACTAGTGTTTATTGATGATGTGAGTAGTGGTATAAGTGCCACAGGGTGAATCCTATAATGTAGGGGTGTGCTATCTCCTCAAAATCAGCCAAATATTCTTCTATGGCCAAGTCTGTACATGATGGAAATCCAATAGAGACGAACGACTCAGTAACAAGCAGAAAGTGAAGGCTGCTGCAGTAAAGGCCGAGCATGACAAGGGAGGAAATGCAGCAGTTGATGATGACTATGGGTTTTAGACTTGAGGCAGTCCGACGTCTTTGACTGCAAAGCATTTTCATCCAAATGATAAAAATAAATTCATCCTTAAATTATGTGTCCCTTACTTTTTAGCCTCTGAAAATGTAGGACTATATATTAAATGAATGTAATTACTAAACAGTTAATGCAAAACTTTTGCTAAACCCCTTGAATTAATGCTAAAAGTCAAAACCTAGTACAACTATGTTATTATGTAAGGACACTGCCTTATGACTGTGAGCTCTGTCTCCATTGTTTCATGGGCAGGGGAGATGTAGTGCCCAAAAAAAGTGTACTTGACACTCCTCTCACACTGTGTGTGGTGGGGTGAAGAAGTTGGCTGTTCCTCAGTGGAGCGTTGGACGTTAGGGTGTTTTTATCAGTGAGCTAAACTCCAAAATGTGGTTGTCTATAAAAGTCAGTTAGTGAAGGAAGTTTGGATAGAGTTTTGCTTCCTTGGGAAAGTTTGGGAAAGTAACCCAAAGTAACAAGCCCAAGTGACAAGTAATGACTACTTTATGGTACCATGGATTAAATGTGTTCCCGTGAAGTCATATAAAATTAAAAAAATATTTTTCTTATGCTGTTCTGAGTGAGACAAAATCAAATAGTATTTTTCTGGTAGCCAGAGAGTGTTGGTCATAAGAAAGACAGGAGCATGTGCCTGCTGCTGTTGCAGTCATTCATTGGGCATGACACACAAGAACAACCTCGGTTAGTGGAAAGTGAAACAGCTGCCTTCTTGACAACGTCTTGGTGATTTGTCCTGCTATACATGAAAGTGTCACCTGCCTTCACACTCTGGTATTTATATATATATATATATATTTATATTTTATATATATATATATATTTTAGTGTGAACTGGAGCCTTGACTGTTCATTCTGTGTGCTGTTAATGCTGATTGGCCTAACAGACTATAGGCTGATAAAGTTACATCTTCAGAAAGCGAATGTGAACGTTTTTGAATGTACTATTTGACTTTAGGACAACATTTCAAATCACAGTATTAATGCACCCAGATTTGTAGTGGATTCATGTCATTTAGAGGTTACTAAAGTTTCAAAAGGGTTATTTGATTTGATACTCATTTTGTAAGCACTTCCAGGAGTGCTTACATACCCAAATCTTGTAACATCTCAGCAGTTTATCTCAACATCACAGTATAGTGTAGGCCCATAAGTTTTGGACATCTTTCATCTGAAAACAATTAAAACAATTTAATACAAGAATGTTTCCTAATATCTGAATAATGTTTTTCGGGACTAGAACCTGGACATCTTCAGGTACTGCCTTTGTCTTGAGATGCTCTGCCAGGCCTTTACAGCAGCCACTCTCAGGTGCTGCTTGTTTGTGTGTCTTCCTCCTTTCAGTTTCATCTTTAATAACGAAAAAGCATGCTCTCATGAGTTGACAACAAAGCAATTTCTTTGCCTCGAGAAATTTTAAAACTGCTTTTCCTATATGTCTTTGGCTGTTATTCATAGTCGCTCAGATCAGTGGATAAGCATTTGGGTAAATCTGAGCAGGAAGTGCAGCCCTGTATACTACAGATTTCAGTCCTGCTGCTTCTCAGCAGTCACATCATCAGTAAACACCAGTGGCACATTCCTTTAGCAGCCATACATCCCCATGGCACAACACTGCCATCGCCATGTCTGACAGATAATCAGATCACAAGATGTTCCTTTTTTTCTCTATACTTTTATCTTCCCATACTTCTGGTACAAGTTCAACTTAGTTTTCTCCATCCAAAGATTTTATTTCCAGAAGAACTAGGCAATCTCTTTCAGATGTTTTCTAGCACATATCCACTACAAACAGTAATTCTATGTAGTAATGGAACTACTTTTCTACCTTTGGTTCCAGGTGACCATTTTTTTCTCAGACATTGTGGGCTTCACTTCTATCTCTGCATCCTGTACTCCATTGCAAGTAGTGGAGATGCTCAACAACCTCTACATGTGTTTTGATACACGCATTGACTCCTATGATGTCTACAAGGTAACAGATACAAGTTTTTCACTTTCAGCACTTTTTTTGACTTAAATTGAAAAAGTACTTTTTTTAGTTACTTGTTCTGTGAGCGTGTCTCTGGGCTTTAAGATTATACATTGGGGAAATCTGGGAAGTGTGCACTTATGCAGATTTATTCAATCTGCTAGTTAGTAGTTATAGCCTTTCAGTATACCTCTGTAAAGGCTAATTTTGGTTGTAGCTTAGGTTTCAACTGACGTATAATTCTCATAGATTTGAGTGTCAGTCGAGACACATTTTGGGGACAGTAAAACTAGTCTCTAGTCTCTAAATTAAAACCTTTACCACTGGTATGGTGGTGCTCTCTCCATGTCTCTGAGGAAGAAAAAGAATCAGCGTACAGTATATACCAAAATGTAAAACTGCTGTTTCAAAGTGAGTCAGATTTCAGTAACAATATGCACTGTCAATCAGTAACAGCCTAGCATGCATTTGTGTGTGCTGTTACACACAAGAAAACCTGAACAGAACCTTTGCAGTACTTGCAGAAGAGACAGAGCAGGGATCTGGGCTGCTCCTCAGACTGCTGATCAGTCTGAAAAGCTGCAGCTGAGTTTCCCTGGTTCTCTATCTGCAGCCATCATTGAAGCCTGAAGTCTCTGCTGCAAAGAGCGATATTAAGACAGTATGGATCCTGTTCATTATGCTATGTTGCTATTGTGGTGAACTACCATGCCAGCTACACGTGGTGATAATCACAGAGTGTGCATTGGTTAGAATGCACTCCCGATGTTTCCCTAAGACTTAATGCACACAAAGGATCATGACAGCATTGATGGGTTTACTGCTCTTTAAGGCAGCACAGAAAATATGTGTATGCATGTGGTTCTGAAAACTCAGAAGTAATTCAGGATTGCCATGAATAACTTTTAAGTTATAAAAAAGTTCAGTTCTAAAAAGTCAAGATGCAAAACCATGAGCTATATACTATGTCAATTTAGCAAAAAAAAAAAGTTGCCACCTGGATTTAACTAAGCGAATAGGTACGAGCCTCCTATTGGACAATTACTGCACGGGCGATTATCTTTCAGCTGGCAACAAGTTATTTAACCCCAACTGGTGCCATGAGTTGCTTCTCATGTCATAAACAACCATGTGGAAAGACACATCTCGTAGTGGAAAAGATGTTAGTGTGTTTGAGAAGGGTCAAATCATTGGCATGCATCAACCAAAGAAAACATCTAAGGAGATTGCAGAAACTACTGACAGCATGGCAGAACCGTTTATAACTGGTCCAACTGCACTAAATACGGTACACAGCTGCCCCTTGTGGACAAGCTGGTAAATGACATGTCAGAACAGCCCCTACCAATCTTGCTCCAGCAAGTTTGCAATACTAAATCCATTCTGTAAATCTTCATTTGGAACAGCAGGAAGCCAAATGAGGTAGCTCACAGGTCATCATAGGTATGGTCCATCGCTTTAACCTCTGCAGTGCAAATAAGGCTGTCACTGCCAGGGATCACCTTCCAACAGGCCATGAAGCTCTGGAAAGTTGGGGATCATCGATTATCACAACACTACCCAGTTGAAGAAGGGCTGTATCTTGCGTTTACTCTCACAATGACAGTTTTACATGTGCACTTCACTTGCAGCTTTGACACTTTGTGTTATTTCCTCCAGCGTTCTTTCCCTGCTGCCCTCCTTACTCTCTCTGCTGCACACCACCGGTCTCAGCACTGCGTTAAAAGCCACACTGTGTTAAATGTCATTGTCTTTCTCTTATCATAGACTGGCTGCATACCAAATCATGTGAAAGTGTTGCCATACAACAGAAGAATACTTTAAAGTTCCTCTGCAAATACGGACAGGTCATAGCTCAGTGATGTGATTCTGACCTGATGTTGGTACTTTGTCACATGATTCTCACTGTGATACTTCACTTGGAATGCAGTACTCCAGTCTAAAGGTAGTCTCAAAGAATATTTTCAGTATTTCACTGCGGGCTACTCTCACCACAAACTTGGACTTTAGGGTACCTTGTTGACATCCTACTAAAGTTTTAAATGAGCTAAATTCAAAAATGGAGACGCATACGAACGTATGCTGGGGCACAGCGCTCCCAACTACTGCGCACCTTTTTGTGTTTTTTATGCTTTTTCATTGCTGCTTCCTGCAATGCATTGATCACTTTCAGTAGTCAGGAACTGATAGACCTCAGCTTGAACCCAGACTTTACTTCAGATTGGACCTATAGTATCTCACCCGAGATTGTGAGACCACCGGGAGCTCCACTGGTTATTGTCAAGAACAGCAAGAGATGGAGGGAGAGGAAAGCTGGGATGCAGAGCTGGCTATCGTGTCCAACCTGGAAAGCAACAACACAAACCCCTGCTCCCATCCATCTTCCTAACTTACGACAGATCCCTCACAAACAAAATGGAATAGCTACAATCAGAAATTTACTACAACCATTTTGTCCAGACGTGTCGTCTACTGATTATAACTGAATCTTGGCTCCATCCGCAAATACCTGATGCTTCAGTGGAGCTACCTGGCTGGACCTACACTGCCAGGACTGCAACAAAGACTCTGGTGAGCGATCACCTAGAACCTATCGTCAGGAAACAGCAGAGAGAGCACCTTGAGAGCATCCCTGTCGTTGCTGGGGATTTTAATAAAGCATGTTTGAAATCTGTAATCCTGAAATTCCACCAACATGTTAAGTGTCCTACCAGGGGGGACAGGACACTGGACCATATGTACAGTAACATCAAGCAAACCTACAAAGCGACACCCCTACCCCAGCTGGGGCAATCTGACCACCCCTCTCTGCTCCTCATCTGTGCCTATACCCCTGTAGAAACAAACCCCTCCAATCATCTAGCTGAATAAAACATGGCCATGCTCTCCTTCAGCTACAGTACTGTTCTCCTAGACTGGTCCATCTTTGAACAACAGAACCTAGAAAATGTCACTGTCCTTTTCTACATTAAGTGCTGTGTAGAGAATATGTCAGTGACCAAAACCAGAAACCTTGAATGAAGCACAGGTTCTGATCAGAGCTTGTAACTCAGCCTTGAAAGCATGAAAGCTGCTTTAATAATACAGCTTTAATCCTTCCCACTGTGGATCACGTATTTAAAACCATCCACTGCGATTTTCCCAAAATAGACAGATTGTGTGTTGCACAGTGATGTTCAGTGTTTCTTTGATTGAAAGGGTTGCAGCATTGTTCGAATTTGTTTAAATTGAATACATTTTGAATAATTGAATAATATGGTGTATTAATATATGGAATTATTTTGATGTCATTAGTCACATGCAAGAAAAAACATAATCCGAGCAAATGATTTCATATCACAGAAAAATAATTTCACAATATGATCACTTTGCTGATTCACTGTTATGTAGCAGCAGATTTACAGGAAGCCCTGCTGTACAAAATGTCCACTCTGTCCTGGCAATGAAGACATAGAGACTTATTGTATTGTAAAATATGTAAATCAAATGAGTCGATTCCACACCGATCCCGGCTTTTCCTAGACATGAGTGAGTTGTATATTTTATGCAAATTTGTAAAAATCTGTCAATTCAGGTGGAGACTATTGGAGACGCATACATGGTGGTGAGTGGCCTACCTGAAAGGAACGGAGACAGACATGTGGACGAAATTGCCAAGATGGCACTGGATCTGGTAGCAGCCGTCAGACAGGTCTCCATTCCTCACATGCCCAATGAGAGGCTTCAGCTCAGAGCTGGCATTCACACAGGTCAGAAGGATTTACTGAGATACAGCAGATCTTTTCTGTCTTGTAGAAAATTATCATCTGCATGGGGACTGATAAAAATGTGAATCACTATAGTGACCGTGGTCAGGTGCTTTGTGGTAAGTACAGTCTAGTAAAGGAACCATGTCAGATTACAATTCCTGGATATTCATAATCCTTTCTGCTGAAAATCTTAAACATATACATGTTGGCATCCTCACAGAGCTTTAACTGTGTACCATCAGAACAAAACCACATAATTTACTGGAGATGATGGACATCAGGTGGATGCAGAGCCTTTATCGTGGTCTTTGTCTGCTTTTTAGTTTGCATACTGTATACACTTACTCTTCAAACTATTTCAAGTTGCCCACTTTGTTTGAGGTCTTAGGTTAGACGGGTACAAACCAACCATTCACAGTCTTTATAGTTCCTTGAGTATTATTCAGCAATCTTGTACTTTCCACATATGTGAGTATATAAGAGTCTGAGGAACATAAATATCTCATTTACATTTGCCAAATCTCCTCTTGAAGGTTGTCTCCTTGTGCAGTGCACACTGTGAAACTCCCATAGTGTCTCTGTGCACTTGTGCATCTGCAGTCCATGCTGGAGCTCCTGGTCACGTGGTCATAACAGAGACCTTTCAACTTCAATTTCATTTTGAAAAATTTAGAAATTGCAAGGAGTTGGTGAGCAAGGAGGATGGGGATCATACACCACAGCTGAGGGTGTTCCTGCATGTTCTCCTTTAGAACATGCAGGAAATAGATTCTCATGTTCTTGCAACTTGTGACAATGGATGAGCCTGAAGTTTTGTTTTTTTGGGGGGGCATCTGTGCTGCCAAGGACAAGGTAAACTACCAGGGTTTACATTCTTCAGTTGAAGACACAGTTTGCTATTGGCTCTGTTTTGACACAGAAAGTGATTTTTGGGTTCTGTTTAAGTTTGTTGTTCATGTATACATTCTTGAACAGGACTTATATGGAGCCTATATGGAGTGCTGGGAGCAGTCCAGATGTGCACAAAGAGACAACCATGAAGGGAAGATTGTAAAAATGTGAAAAAGGTACAGTTTTTAACTTTTATGGATAAAGCAACAGATGGTTTTGATTAGAATTTGTATTTCAGTTTCTAGTTTTATTTTGCAACACAAGAGGCTACTGACAAGCCCAGAACACAGTCTAACATGGGGTATGGCAGTTCAGACAGTTTTTTCACTGCACACACTGCTCCGCAGCTCTCATGCTTGCTTTCAGCCACTTGAATGTTGCTCTGACTGCTTCTTACATGCCCCTTTGTTCCAGCATCCTACTGTGTAAAATGGGGAAGGCACAATTAGGTGATGGCAGCTATGCACCTAACATGCATCTAGCAATCTAGCCTATATATAAATTCTGAATTTGCCAGAAGCCAGTGCGGTGAAAAAACAAGCAGAGCCCAACCAGTTCAGGAACTCAAATTGTGACACCTCATTCACTTTGTGTTAGTCTAAGCATATAGAGCCGTCTTTGTGCAGCTCTTCTATTACACCCATCTCCAGCATTACAGCCAATTCCTTCTGAACTACTTGTCTTTTATCTGCAGATAATCTGTAGGACCATGAACACACTGTTACACCTGGGTGGGTGTCAAAGTGGTGAGTGTGATGTGAATGGGCAAGGGAGAGACTACATCTGGAAAACGCTGTTGTCTTGGCCAGCGTGGGATGGTTATCACAACGGTCTTTCACTAGGTTCCCCACAGATACAGGTTCTGTCTCTCTCCATGCTTTGATGAGGCTGGGGTGCTATATTTGTTTTGCTCCACCCCTGTCCAAAGGCACCACTTTATAGTCAGCATCCCTCGCTCACTGCATGACCACAAAAGGTCCTTGCCACTTGGCAAATAACTTTTAGTTGGATGAAGAGAGTAATACAAGTTCTTTATCTTCCAGTGTAAATTGTCGGAGTCTCTACAGGCGTTGCTGACATTAGTGGCGCAAATTCTCTTGTGACAACCTACCCAGTCAGGTCCAGATCGTACTGAATCTCATTTTTACTCAAGCTTGAGTACGAATGAGAACACCATCCACAGAACACACACCATCCACGTACAACCCGCCCCTAGATGCCAAATAACCATCAATAAAATTGAGCCATAATCCAGTACATTCCAAAGGTTTTCCATATCCAACGTGACCAGCCATCTGGTAAAAATGAGCTGCCTGGAAATTTAATTCCCAACAGTTCCCAAAGGAACTAACCATTGAGTGTTTTCCTTTCCAGTGAAAGTGTCATGACTCACATTGTACACTGTGTCAATCATCACAAAATAAGGGTATGACTGTGCTCCTTCAGGGCGCACCATTTGACCATCAGTTCTTATCATTTGGTCAAAGTGTAGTGTTATCATGAGATTTCTCCAGTGAAAAATGCTCCGTCAAGTGAATCCCAGGAACTGTTGGGGTCTACTGAGAAGACCCCTCCCTGGTAGCACCACCACTGCTGATAGCAGTACAGATACAGGTTCCTACCGGTCATGAGTGCATCCCCACATATTGCCCCACAGGTTTATTAAACCCAGGCCAATCCATGCATAGAAATAAGAGAAGTGCCAGGCGTAGGCAAAACGCAGCCCTAACTCTATGTGTTTTGCCCTTATATTTAATTTTAACTGATACCATGGGGTGGCTGTAGCTAACTAATCAGAAGGTTGGTAGTTTAATCCCAGACTGCTCCAGTGTGCAGGCCAGATAGCCTTGATATCTGATATCTCCAATGCATCCATCAGAGCGAATGTTATATAGAAAGCACTTAAGCACAGAAAAAAGTGCTGTTGTGAATGCATGTGAGTGATTCAGGTGAGTAGAACAGCACTATATAACAACCAGTCTATTTGTGAATGTCACCATGAACACACTTCATCTCCACCCACTCTGCCTCGAACCTTGCCCTAGGCTTGGTGGACCAGGATCTGTGTACAGCCTGAGTCCACCATAGCCTAGTGTGTACCCGCCTTGGTGATATACTGGAACACTCATGGACCAGGAAAAGGTGCTGGAAGGCCTAAACATGCATGATCTGCCACATCTCCATGAGGGGACACCCAGCGGAAGTGTCCTGACATTTGCACGAGTTCCCGTGAGTCGGGGCAGTGCATGTAGCCATAGGTTGGTTAGCGTGCGCCGGCGCTCAGGCACATCTCTCACGCTTGCTTTCAGCCACTTCAGTGTCACTCTGACTGCTGCTTGCAGCTTTTCTCCTGTCTCCACATGCCCCTCAGTCCCAGTGTCCTATTGTGTAAAATAGGAAAGGAACAATTAGCTGGCACCCTGGCACCACCTCTCCACTGCAGCTTAGCCACAAACCACGACGACCACCACATATTTTACAAAAATGACAGTTTATATGTCGTTGCTTTTGTTCTCCAGTCTTCTTTCTTTGATGAATGTTCTGAATGTTTATTGCTAAAGGCTTTTTAGAAGATTGTGAAGTGTTGCTTCTTTTTCTCTTGCTACGCAGGTCCATGTGTGGCAGGAATAGTGGGCTACAAGATGCCGAGATACTGTCTATTTGGAGATACCGTCAACACAGCCTCTAGAATGGAATCAACCAGCCTGCGTATGTGCAGCTAGGTCCAATATACAAGAACACACACAATATAGTGGAAATGAAATTAAACTAAATAGACTGTGTTGTATCTGAAATTGGTACCAAAAACGGCAAAAAATTCATTCAAAATTCAAATTAACTTGATATGGGATCTTTCTTTCACAAATACTGTATACAAATACAAATCTGGAAAATCTTTACATGATTTTATTTTTAATTTCTGTTTATTTAAATTTTTCTTTATGCCAGCTCAGAAAATCCACATCAGTTCAGAAACATACCTGGCCCTGATCAAAGACAATGCTTATGAACTGCAGCTTCGTGGAGAGATTGAGATTAAGGTAAAAGAATTTCCAGCCATGCCATAAAATTACACTCCTTAGTCAGAGCGATATATTATTGTTATTATTATTTTATTTATCTTAAGAACCTTCCAAATTTAAATTAAAAGACAAAAAACTGGAACTTGGTGGAAATTGTATATGTTTGTTAAAGAGTCTTCAGCCCAAGTTTTTATAAAAGATCTTCTTACTTCATGTTCAAGAAACATCAACTTTAAGACAAATTTCCACATATACACAAAAAATATGCAGTGCTTAGTTTTCTTCTTTTTTTTTGTGAACAGTGGCTTGTCGTTGCTCCTTTTTCACATGCAGTCTTCTCCTGCCAGGGTAAAGGCAAGATGTATACGTACTGGCTGATTGGCCACAAGAACTACAGTGTGCAGAATGACAGCCTGGTTTGCCACTGGAATCCCAACATGGCCAGAAAGAAGAAGCTGTTAGCAGGGAGCCAGGTATCTGTGAGCAATGTGAGTTAAAGTGCTTTAATATTTGGAATATTTTCCATTAGAGAAGCATCTGTGCATGTCCTCCAGTTCAACACTGAGCCTTAAATGTTTGTTCTGCTGTGAATAGCACTGTAGTCATTCATTTGTCGTACAAAAACAGGTTTATACTAATTTGTTCCTTTTATTTCTGTATTACATGCAATTTATTTTCTCTTCCCTGAACATCTTTAGGTGTCTATAAATTTACATGTTCATTCAATTTATTACAGTTTTGTTTTGATATTTTTATGTTTGTGTTCTGTATGTATATGTTTTTACTGCAGTTGTGTCACATGGGTATTACAGCAATTAACCCGCAGTGTAACCATCAAGCTAATCAAAGCTGGTTCTCAAAGCATGTTACAATCTCATTCCAGATGTTAGCATTATTTTCTCATTGACTTATGGTAAATATACCATTAATATACAATGCTTTTCTACTTGGAGCACTCAAAGCGCTTTACACAACTAGCCTCATTCACCCATTCACACCTATTTGCACAAGCACTTTTTTCTATGCTCTTTCCTATTCCAATGCATCACATCTTCCAGTGTCTATCAGTGCTGGTGGCCTCCATCCATCCAACCATCCATCTTCTTCTTATCTAATTCTGGTTCACAGTTATTATAGATCAAGCAGAGGGGTACACCCTGGACAGATCACCAGTCTTTTGCAGATACACTGATAGACTAAAACACAGGGAAGTACTGCTAGAATAGCTCTCAGACGTGCGGGGGCTCTGTGAACGGGGGGGGATGACCTACTACAGGAAAGCTTAATTTCTGCTGTTCAATACCGAAGAAATTAAAAATTTTGTCAAACCTGACAGAAAGGAAAACCAGATCCTTAAAAGATGCGGGTTCATCTCGTGAGGCCGACTGATCCTTCATGGTTTCATTAAGTGCATTTAAAAATACTTCTTGAAGCGCCAGATCTGGCCATCCCGCCTCCGCGGCAGCCGTGTGGAAGTCAGTGAGGAAATCTGAAATACTGCACCTGCTTTAATTCCCAGCTGCACTGTCCTCAGAGACGGGATGAACAAAATTCTTCTTAAGTTCACCCAAAAAGTCATCATACAGGCATGACTGAAATGAGCGGGAGGACAAAAACACTTCAGCCCACATCAGCCCCACATGTTACGGGGCCTGGAGGCCAGTACGTGGACATGGACCCAGATGCGGATACAAGTACGGGAAACATTGGTAAGGTTTCTCACAACTTTATTTGGTGACATAAAGAAACAAAAACACAGGGACGTACTGCTAAAATAGCTCTGAGACGTGCGGGGCTCTGCGAACAGAGGGAGAGGTTGATTAGCAATGGCTCAGGAAGGCAAGGGTGCAGATGTGGAGACTGATTGAGTGATGGCTTATGTGGCAGGTGGAGCGGTAACGGCACGATGGGAAGTATGGATGGCCAGGTGAGTGTCCAGTAAAGGGTGTAATCAGAGTGAGTCCAACCTGGTTGATCTGGAGATCCTAACCGGTGCAGGCAGGAGGGCAGGCAGGTGGTGAGGGATGAGTCCAGGAGCAGCAAGGCGGCAAGGGAGATCCAAAAGGCGGTGACCAACATCCAAGAAGTGACCGAGCTGAAGGCAGAGCAAGTGGTGGATCCAGAGACTACAAAGGCAAAAGGAGAGTACCGTAATTTAAACATAGAACTTAGCACAACAAGTAAAGATGGCCTGTTAATAACACGAGTTAGCTGACAAACTGGCGAAGTAGAGATGTGGACGCCGGTCTTAAATACTGCCTGTAGATTAACCGGGATCTTCAACAGGTTAGTGTGGATGGTGCACTGATGAATGCTCCACCCAAGGGAGGAAAGAGGGACATCACGGAAAAACACTGTACACTGGCAAACCTGCTGGTGTGCAGTCAGAAAGGTAAAACGATCATCTGTGGGTTTAAAAACTGCATGATCACTAAACTTTTACATATACCCATCTGTGATGATCTGTCAAAACAACTGACGCTGATCATTAATTATAATCAGAGTAATTTATGATTTTATTTATTTTCACTCAAAAAGTAAAAGTTCATAAAAATTAGGTCTTATTGGCCTTAAATTTGCATTCGCAGGCACTCATTTTCAACTGTACTGTACCTGGCCTCTTGCTCCATTTTGTTCCCTTACCTGCTGGGGCACCCTTTCAGGTGAGCTCAGTCAAGGGACTGGTTGTTGGTGCCTAAGAAGTCTTTCGTGTGAGTATCTCGACTCACTTGATACAATCTGTCCTTAATCCATATGAAATATGGGTAGGTCAGCACTGCGTAAGGGCACACCATTTGACCATCAATTTTTATCACTTGGTCAAAAGCTGAGCGTAGGGGGTCTGCTCTACTGGGAAATTGCTCATGGAGTGAATTACTGGAGCTGGCGGGGTTTCATAAGAACCCCAGCCTGCTGTCTCCTCCTCCGCAGAGTCAGCGTTAGACGACCTCACGTCACCGCTGTGTGCAGCACAGATGCTACACGGTCCAATAGGTTGTGAATGTATCCCAACACACTGCCCTAAAGGTCATTCAAACCTGGCCAATCTGTTCCCAGAATTAAGGGATATGTTAGGTGGTCACTAACAGCAGCCTTTCCTCTATGCATTTTGCCCTTATATTTTATCTACAGCGGCACTATGGGATATTTGTGTATTTCCCCATGGACACACATAACCTTGACCCACTCTGCCTCCAACAATGCTCCTGGCCGAACCAGTGTTTGGTGGACCAGCCTGGTGTATATCCTCTTGGCACCTTATCGGTAAGCTGTATGTATCTCTTAGACCAGGGGAAGGTGCTGGAGGGCTGGCCACCCAGGACACCAATCCCACTTCCATCATCAGGCAGTCCCAGCGAAGGTGCCCTGGACACCAACATGTCCAACACTGCTGTCCCAGAGCTCATGAGGCAACCAGTTTGTGGGGTTCAGCCTCTGTAATCACCAGGACCTGTGAAGAAACTATAGCCATGCTGGGGACACGCCCCAGAACCTACTCCTCGGGGCTGAGACTGGCCGGCTCCCAACCTCCAGCTGCAGGAGTTCCCTTAGAGACCTTAGCCGTGCTGCCAGATGCTCCTTGGCCAGAGTCACTGCTATTTCCAGATCCAAGGGCCGGTGGCAGCAGACCCACTCTGCCATTTCCACTGGGAGCCCCTCCATGAATTGTTCCAGAACCAGCATATTCACCAACTGGGCCTCTTTTGTCTGGTGCTTGGACTGGTTCTGCGGGTTCTTCAGCAGTTTACGGGTGACTGCTGGCTGCTCCCAGTGCATAATTGCAAGCTCCACTACCATTTGGGCTAGTGCCTTCACCAGTTGTGCAGGTCACATACCCGTCATCACGCAGATTGGGTTTGGGCACCACTGGAGTACTAAGGACCTCACACACAGCCAGAGGGTCACGGTGAAGTATGGTTTCTTTTATTACTGTTTTGCACACAAACACTTTGGTACATGCAGGCTGGCAGTATCCGGCTTTCCAACCCATGTTTGCCACTACTTCCTGCTCACTGGTAAGCCCTCCTTTTCAGGTCCGGGCATCTGCTGAAATAGGAGACGCAAAATTACACAATTACTGCCCGGTGTGATGACCGACCTCCCCTGGGACTGCACCCTGTAGCTGAGCCACAAACCACCCCACCACATCATATTCTGAATTCGTCTAGCATTACTCTGTTTAACATCAGAATAGAATCTGATCTTAAAGACCTCATACTATTGTATCACACCAATAGAACACTTCACTCTCAGACTGTAGGCTAATTTGTGGTTCCCAGGGTAATTAAAAGTAGAAAGGGAGGCAGGGCCTTTTCTGTAGAACCAGCTCCCAATTAGGATTCAGGAGACAGACACTATCTCTACTTTTAAGATAAGGTTTAATACTTTCCTTCTTGATAAAGCATATAGTCAGGGCTGGATCAGGTGACCCTGAATCCTCCCTTAGTTAGATACACTGAATGTTTCTTTTTCATTCACCCTTTTTCACTCATTGTGCACCACTCTGCATTTAATCATTAATTATTATTCATCTCTGGCTCTCCATATTCACCAATTCGGCTCCCTCCCCCACACCCAACCAATCACGGCAGATGGCCGCCCCTCCTTGAACCTGGTTCTGCTGGAGGTTTCTTCCTGTTAAAAGGGAGATTTTCCTTCCCACTGTCACCTAAGTGCTTGCTCTTAGGGGATCATATGATTGTTGGGTTTTTCTGTGTTTTCTCTGTATTATTGTAGGGTCTTTACCTTAAAATATGAAGCGCCTTGAGGTGACTGTTGTTATATTTGGCACTGGATCAGTACATTTTAATTTAACTGAATAGCAAAAAAGCTTCAAAAAGACATTGAATTGAATACATTTATGAAAAAGCATTTAACATAATTTTATTTAATAGCATTTATATGACACAGTTAGTGTGGCTCTATCATCTCTTAGCAGGTACACGATTCACCTCATAGTCAGTATTGCTGCCAGTAGCAGTCTGGTGCAATAAATTAGTATAGCCCCATAGCACCATAATCACAAACATACTTTTATTTTTTGTTGTTCACATTGCATTTTTTGCACATTATAAATTGATAAGGAAATTTTCCCACCTTGTTATTTACAATTCATGTGGTTTTAATGTGTAAAAAGAGTGTTACAGACAGATTAAAGAAAACAGTACTAGTGAGGAGATGACAAGATGACATGATATTTGAGACATATGGCATAATGTTTAGTATATACTGTATATAGTACAAGTATATAGTATATACTTATGGGAACATAAGATATGAGAGTGGGACAGTTATATGATTGGTCATATGGTATTCTTGTAACCTTTTTCCAATATTATGTTAATAAAAACAACTCAACTAAAACTGACTATGATGAATAACAATCATATGGAATTGTGTAAAAAGCAATGTATCTTTTCTAATATGAATGTACCTTACATATGTACTTATGCCAGTCATCAGTGACAGTGACGAGTCTGACTGAGAAGGCTGCTACTCCAGGTTCTCTTCGCATGAACCAAACTTCGCCACAGCCACTGAAAGACAAACCTGGCAAAAGAATGGCAGCTCAGATGGAGACCTACAGCAGCAGCTGCAGTACTCTTGGCTCCATGATTGGAGGACTGCAGGGAGGAGATAAGAGTCCTCAACCCAGCCAGCATAGCAGTGGCCTCAAACCTGATCTGGTTCCTGTGTCCAACCAGCATGTGTGAGAATGTGAGAAATGAGTTTGTTGCAGGTAGTGCTATAACAGCTAAATGACATTGTTCGTTGTCACCTTACATAAAACATTTCAACTCATATACTAATTTCCTTTCTGAACTTATGAGTTGGAAAGACTCACTCGTACCAAGTATTACAAAGAAAGTTCAACATACTTAGGTTACCTTTCTGTCATCAGACACACCCCAACAGTGTCAATCAGACTAAGCAGATACACAAAGGTGGATACCCAAGGAGAGAAATTTGACTCAAAAGGGTTATAAATGCATTCGGTATCATCCACAGCAACGGCTTATTTAAACTATATATATCAACCTTCACAGGCTACTGTGAAGGTTGATATATATAGTAGTAAAAAGAAAGTAGTAAAAAGAACTTGTAGTAAGAAGAAAAGGAAACAATTATTCATAGGACTACAACTAAATGCATAGCATCTTTAGATCAATTTTTACTGTAATTTTTCTGTAATTGGTAAAGCTGTGTTTTCCAGTAGCTTTCTGTTTAGACAAGGTTCAAGGAGCTTTATTGTCATTCACATCACATGAGGTGGAACGAAATTATGTGCACACGGTCCCGGAGCGAAACGAAACAGAATAATGAAGAACAGAATTTTTTAAAAGATAATAAATAAATATATTTTTTTTAAAACAAAACAGAATAACAGGTAATAAATAATATGATAAATAATACAATAGAGTGCAACAGCCTGAGAACCAGTACGGAGTATGGATATGAAATGTAGGTAGAAATATGGGTATAAATACTGTAGCAGCAAGGGCATGATGACCAGCATTGATAAAGTGACAGTGTCAGTAAGGCCAGATGTCCCAGTTCTATACTGGGACTGAAACGCAGCTTACATTTATGAATCTGTGTGAAGCTGGCAGCCTGAAATTGGTCTCAAACCCCCATGCTGACATGTGATCTGTGATACTTGTGCACTTGTAATTAAGGTTGTAAATGAGAAGGATGTTACATCTGGATACACGGAAAGCTTTATGAAAGTGAAAATCTTCGAATTTGTGAAGCTGAACTTCATAAATTATTTGTAAATGATCAGTAGTTATTCATGTATGGGTGTATTTGTAAAATAGTTTTACATGTGGTCAAATTGCTTTGTATTTGTGTGTGGATTTAATATTTTTGTAAATCTTTATTAACACATCATAAACATTTTTAACCCTTTTGAGGCAAATTTCTTTCCGAAGTTATTGGCTCAAAGTATTTAAGCTTGAATAGTGATATTGAATATATATGTCCCCAGAACCAGTCTCCTGGCAAGGGACTCTGTTCCAATCTCGAATGTCCCTTGGTGAGCGGC
>VOQK01021289.1:1169-11685 GCA_015052645.1 Benitochromis conjunctus
CAAGTGTACATTTACTACTTCAAAGTTTCATGCAGTTTTGAACAGACTACAAGACCATGAAAATATTTGAAATCCTTAAAGTCCCACTCATTTATGTTTTTTTTTTTGTGTGTTTTTTTACTTTAGGGACATGCTTTATATTACATACACATTAAAAAACATACACACATTTGTTAAACATACGCACACCAAAAACAATTGCAACCATTTGAGGTGCTCGAAGACTTTAAAGTGCTTTTTGCACATAATAACAAAATAAGTAATAGGCAACTTTGGGGAAAATCTATTTTTGCTAAGATCCAGGTGGATTGTTCATTTTCCAATAATAAATGCAATAATGAGTGAACAAACTGTTACATACGCTTGATAACACTGACAAAAAAAAAGTCTCGTGTGAAAAGTAGCAGCTCTTGTTTGCCATGTATTCTGTGTAAGTGATATTTTGTTAAGGCTTTTGTTTCTAAAACATGTAGATTGATAGTTTTGTCCTACTAAAGGGCTTAAAAATGGTTATTGTAAATTCCCGAAGATTCCTATGAAAAGAGGAGTTTGTGATGACACATTTGACTGCAAACATGCTAACCGAGGCCTCTAAAGTCTGAAATTTCTCTGGTTTCTCTAATGACGACACAATCTAACCTTGGGGTGAATTTGCTTGGATGTCCACTCCTGAAAAGATTGTGGCATTGTGTTAACATACATCCGAATGCTCCAGACCAGCATTCTGCCAAAAACACTTGTTGTTATAGTGGTGGCCGCACTTGCTGACTTACTGTCAAAGCAATCATTAAATTTGATGGAATCATTACTACCGTCTTTGGAGACGGAGTAAAAGGCATGGCAGGTGTTACACAATAGCACAGCTTTAACAACGCGGGGAAAAAAGAGCAAGATCAGTCCTGATTTGTCACAGGGCATCTTTTATTTAGGGTTTGTGTAAAAGGGGAATGTTTTAGTAACTTTTTACTGACCTGTCTAATGCATCAGTTCCTCGTACGCCTTTATTCCTTGTATGGAGGAAAGAAAACGCAGATTCAGATTGGACTGCCTTGTCTGCATCTGCCTCAATGAGTCATCAAGAGGCTCAGAGAAACTTTGACTCACACACACACAGTGTGCCACCAAGATAATGGATCAATGAGCTCAACGATGTTTGGTGTTGTGTTATCAGTTGTAGTTCAGTCATTTTCTTTTTACCTAAGAATGAAAGTGGAAACAGTCCATCAGCTGCTTGGCAGTGAGTCAAAATCAGTTTCTGCAGTGGGCGCATGCCATACCTGAAAACTTAGGGACAGATAATGTTTACAGGTTCTCTGTATCCTTAATTTTGCAGTGTCCCCAATTCTTCTTATTCTTTTGGTATTTTTGGTACTTCCCTCCCTTGGTGTTTTTTTATTCCTGAGCTGCGGTAAACAGTAAACAGCCATGCTTTAGAGGATTACTTGCCTGTTAATGCATCCTTACTGTTTCCCTGTAATTGTTGCCCTTGATAACAGAGTGATGACTGATGGGAAGAAGCCGGAGAAACAACACACTTCACACGTAGGGGGTGGGGTGTGGGGGCTGTTTACTTGGTCTGGCCAGCTTAGTTTTCATATCCCTTTAACCAGAAGGATTATCCCCACTAGCTCAACGTTAAATATGTAAGATTACATTATTTGTTTTAATCACGCATATGTATAGGCAATTGTTTTCCTGGAAGCGTCTTTGTTTGTGTGGTTTTGCTAAATGGACAGAGGTCTCTGGTTGTAGGAAGTCCCCTGTTACCGCCGTGTAATCGTTTCGACGAGGCTTTGTTTTGACAGCGGACTTCAGAAAATGTTGGTTGTATATATACATGTAGCTACATGCATCTCCTAATACTGTACAGCCCTTTAAAAATAAAAAGTCCATCCATTATATATTTAGCCATGACTGCATGACTTAGCAAATAGATATCTTTGTCCATATAAATCCAAACTCGTCAGACCTGTTAAGTTTCAAGAGACACTAACTTCCATGGAAATGCCTTTGTGTGGTGAAGATAAGCAAATAACAGACTAAAATCAATCTAAAGGCTTATGGGAGAAATCAGGTTTACATATGGGTGAAATGTAATATCTTAAACACACAGGTCAGGAGATCAACGCAAATTTGAAAGCGCATTTTGACGTGCAAGCTTTGTCATCGTGTTATCGAAGTATCCATTGCTGTCAAACAAGGGTTGAAAAAACCTAACAGCAGGGGCACGCTGTCATTTCCTCCATCTCTCTCAAGGCTAGTGACAAGTGTTTGCAAGTGTTTTGTTCCACATTTTTCTATTTTCTTTCTTTGATCAGTGGTTAATTCAGTGAAGCTACGCTCAATTCCTTGGAAACATGGAAAGACAATAAAATTATTCGTTGTGCTACTTTACGCTCTGTTGGCAGTTGGCATGTGTAACAGGAAAGAATAAAAAATATGACAGCGGGTGTTAAATCTTCCTTTCAATGAAGTGTGCAAGGCACATGCACCGTTTTCATCTGCAAGCCGGAGCATGACTATTATTAGCTGATTACAACTGCATCAATCAGCAGACATGTTGCAATACAAAATCTGCTGCTGGCACTGGATTTATAAACTTGTTGCAGTTGCATATTTCTTTTCCTTTTTCGCGAAGCAGTTTATCAATGACTCAAAGTTGCCCTGAGAACTGGCAGCACAACACACGACACGGTTAGGATATTTCCAGTCATCACACACCCTCAGCCATCCTGCGAATCTGCACATGCAGTATTATGTAGTAGAAATCAGTATAGATTCAGCATGGTGACTTTTATTGATGAGAACTCTGACACGTTTTTTTAGCCCGTGGCATCAACAGTTTATCCATACAAGGTTAAGACGAAGTGAGAGCGCTTCTTCACACTTTCTCACACGCAACTTTAGTATACGCCAGAGTTTCTCAGAGGTTTACTGTGACAGACCAAAATAGCGCATCACATTTTCACACCTCTTCTGGGTTGCATGCCATCACAGAAGAGGAAGGAAAGAGACGGACGAGCCAGAGGCCTCAGCAAACAACATCCTTATCTGCAACATCATCGTCAGTCTGTTTACCGTCCCTTCAGTAACTTTGCACCATACGAGGGGACTTTTTACTATGGTTCTAATTTAATCCGAGACAATATTCTGTCTACTATTAGAAATATGTACCGAGTTGTTTTCTCTGTAGTCACCTACATTACTGATGAACTGATTATACGTAAACAGTGACCCGGTAGTCACAAGAAGACATGCTTGTGCTAATTTTGTTAGTTGCTAATGTTTAAAAGCGTTGGTTGTTTAAATATATAAACTCAGTGTCCGGTCCGTGTCACTATCACAAACATTTGTGGCTTTTTTTTCCTTAGCATTGACGTCCATCGTGCTGTATTACCGGCAAATGTCGTACTGCAGCGCAGGCTCTGCAGCGGCCTCTTCTTCTTTGTCAGAAAACACATTTAACAATGCAACTTTTCACTTCTCCTGTTCATCTAAATCTCTAAGCAGATATCTGCTTTTAAACACACATTTAATCGAAGGATGGAGGTGCCATGTATCTGTGAGTTGATGCAGTGATTCTCTCAGTTTAGACATGTGAATGTTCACACTTACAGTACAGCAGTTAGCAGGAGCAGAAGGGGAACATGTGAATGGTGCAACATGGCACCGGTTGGGGACATTTGCATGTTATTTACAACAATTCTTAACTCTTTTTAAACAAATGTATTCACCATGTTTGATTGTGCTTTGCATTACTGAGCTGCGTCGACTTTTATAACTGAGCTGATTATTCATACAATGTTCGTTTTATCAGCTCATCTTAGGTTACACTGCAATTCCTGGTGAGAAAGTGTGAAAGAGACAAACAAATGTGACAACCTAGGCCTACAACGAAAACTGACGCGGTGCATTTCATTTCCCTGTTGATACTTGGTGTCAAGCATGCAGCTGCACACGTTAGCAGGACGCATTATCACTTTAACTCCTGACCTACTCTAACGAGAGCGCTCTTTCACCATTTATTTGATAGATTGAGAAACACAATTTTTACAATAGTTAAACGTGTGGGATGATTTTCTGCTTCACAGAAAAAACACGACAATCCTTAGACAAACAAAAAAAAAATAGAAAAAATAGGACATGATGTAGCAGATATGGTGGACTTTACAGCACACGCCACCCTGTTTAGCAGCATGAGTAACATTACTGTTGTAACTGGTTAGATTGAAACAACTTTACATAAAGATGGTAGTAGGTTTGTTTTTGTTTAAAAAAAAAAAAAAAGAAAGAGTAAAGTAGAGCAAAATCTTCTCACTAAGTAAAAAAGCACATTACTTTGTAAAAGGCTTGAACCAGCCCTCATTATATTTTGCTAGGAGAATGGTAAGTAGGTGCAGTTTATGAGACAAAAAAACAGAGTTTATAGCATTATAATAAGTTTGAAAGTCAATATTTGGCCTGAACTTTCTTCCTTGGGTGGTGGCTGCCTTTTGTTACACACTCTCTTAGGATAATCACACACTAATATTGAGGTCTGGGATCTGAGGAGGCCACTTTATGACTGATAGTGTTCCATTGTGCATTTTTCTATTGAGGAATGCTTTTATTTTATATCACATAGTGGATCGAAATCTGATAATAATTTTGAGCATTCATAATTCCGTTAATGTTGGCAAGACTTCCAACTTCACTGGTTAAAATGCAGCCCCAACCATTTGTATTTGTATTGCATCTTTATTTTAAACATGTTAAAAAAGCACAACCAACAACAGAGAAAAGGAGAGACAAACAAAGCAAAACAAAAGGAAAACAAAGCGATGATAATTTTAAATAACTTACACGTTCAAAAAGGAGCAGGAAGGAGCATAAGCGTATTTAGTAACTAATAGGCTACATTTTTTTCTTCCTATTTATGCCCTGATCGTCATAAATTCTTCATTACAATTTGTTACCTGGATTTTTATTTATTCATTCTTTATAACCCCAGTGACATGTCAAAGGATATACAAATTTGCAGATATATATACTTATATCAACATCTTTGTGCACCCACACACATATATACACATCCCTATTGTGAAAATAGTGGGTGAGAACACCCGATCACAGCCCTACCTCCTCCCTGTATCACTTTTTAAACTGAGTCATGCTGGCACATTGCTTCAGTTCTTCACTTAGTCTATTCCACAGCTTCACTCCACACACAGAGAGTGTATACCCGTTCCCTTTTAGAAAACAATTTTAGAATATTGTCAGGAAGTAGGTTGTGATAGACTCCATTGTGTTTTACAGTATGCTTTTGACCTCCTCTGTACATATTGATCACTGTTTGAATAAAATATTTAAGAATTTGGATTTATCACACTATAAGCCCCGTTGTCACTGATTTTCAGTCCAGTTCTTGTGTAATTTGCAACACCTCAGCCTTTTCTCTCCATTTCCCTTCCTTAAGAATGGCTTCTTAACAGCCACCCTTCTGCTCAGATCATTTCTGGTGAGGATCCAGTCAATAGTAGATGAATCAACTGAAGGGCCAGTTGCATCTCTCAGATCCTGTCAGGTCTTTGTTGGATTTCTTAAGGATTGTCATTTGATGGATTGTTTAGACCTTTGGATCCAAATGGAGGCTTGTCAGATGGAGTAAATAAACAAAAGATGAACTTTTATTTTGGTGTTGGTGAAAACCAACGGGAAGAAAACAAAGTTCATAAAGCCAAAAAGCCGATCCATAAGAGAAAACTCACGAACAAATAAACAGTGCGGCATGAGGAAGTAGTTAGGGGAGAGAAAGGCTATAAATGCACACAAGGTAATTGGGGAAATGGGAAACACCAGGTGAAAGGGAAACAAAACTAAACACAGCACATATGAGATGAGAGACTATCAAAATAAAACAGGTAGTAACTAAAGGAGTGACTGCGTGACAGAAACGTAGACTTAACAGATAGGGGGAACACTAGATGGCGGAAAATTGAAACTCTGGGAGTTAACGAAAGACAATAACTATAATATAAGAGCATAAAGCAGGAAATAAATCTAGAATGTGAAACTCTAAATGACAAGAATAAAGAACAAACTAATCAAAAATATATTGTATAGATAGAAATGAACCACACTAAAACGTACCCCTGAAAACCTAGGGTCAAAATCCCAAGATTATGACAAGGACATGACCTTCAGATACTGTTCATGTGCTGTAGATAGTTTTGTTTTTTAGGGCTGACACTTCTTCTTTTGTCATTCTTTTATCCAGTTTCCTCAATTTTATTTTAAGGCCACACTACCCACCATGCAAAACTATGCCATGTTTTCAGCGAATAGCTCTCAGGGAATCACGCTGCTGGTGTAAACATTTTATTTTATGCCTGTGAAACTTATTTTTGGCATTTATCATGAATGTAACACAAAAAGAGACAAATTACAAGTAACTAAGTGTAGCTTAGGGTAACTTTAAAACTGTTTTTTTGCTATTTTGTCTGTTATATATAGTAGACAAAAACACAAGCATTGTTTTACACAAGTATAAACTAAGTATAAAGTATGAGACACTCAAGTCGGCGCCTCAAAATTTAGTAACTATTGAAGTAAAATTAATTAGTTGTTTCCCCCGTAAGCATATGACGTAACAAGTCAACATTATACAGCATATCAAGATTGTATATCTGGTACAATAAATCTAACCAGTGTCAACAGATGTTAGTTGTGCATTGCGGCTAATTTGCGATTTATAATGCTTCCATAATCTGTCTATGCCACTTAATCACCAGCAAGTGGTTCCTCTCAATCTGCTACTTTCTGTACTACACAGACAGTGCTAGCCTAAGACCCTAATTACTGCTAACTCTACTCTAGTCAGTACAGGCAGTTATTATTTAGCAAGAACCAACAAAAATAGAGTGGGGGGGGCTATAGAGGCTATTAGGAGACTTAAAGATGTTGTGATTGGAGAATGGGGATAATAAAGGGGTGATGGTAAGGGTGTAGCAAAGTCTGCATGCTTTTAGCTTGTTGTCAACAGGTGGGCCCATGCACTGTGGATCCCTCCCCCAGCTCACAGCCCACCAGCTCAGGAGAAAGACTTTAGCCAAGATCTGTCTGGCAGACAGAGAAGGGGATTTCAGCACCAAATCCAGTGGATCAATAAAAATGTCTGCTAATTAGGCTAGCCATGAAAGGAGGGGCAACTGGATGAGAGTAAATAGAGAGAGGGGAAAGAAAAGAAAACTATCAGAGCACCCAGTGCTAACTCAGAAGTCCAGACAGATGAGGAAACTCTTCAGACAGGAGTGCCCTCTGAGTAAATCAGGTACAAAAGGTGACACACAGTCTCGCTTCGAGGGAAAATCTAACGCAGTCTTCTGAGGAACAGGGCTTGCCCTCTTTCCCTCCCGCCGTCACTACTTTTATCACTCTCTTGCGTAGTCAGAGGCAACCTTCTCATGCGATGGTGATCAGTTTCTCTGACCCCAATCCTCTCTCTTCCGCCTCCCACCTTTTCTTTGCCCTCCTCCTTTTCCCTGCCCCTCCTCCTTCCTTCCTTCCTTCATCATCACTTTGACCTAAATCTCCACATTTAATCTTCTTCTTCTTGTCTTTTGGAATACAATCAGCCCCTTAATTGTCTTAATCTCACTGGTCTTTTATTGTCCCGAGGCATCATGCGTACCGCAGAACAAAAACATTAACCACAGATCAATACTTGGCATCCGGCCACACAAACCACCACGGTCTTCGATCGATAATCACTAATTCAATGTCTGCACAACAGCTTAATTAACATATTAAAGAGGGTGGGGTATATCAGGCTTGTTGTTTATCGAAGCTCACATTTTAAAAGTGAGGCGATCGGATTACGTCAGTCAGAAATAGGAAAAGTTTTTAGTACAATTCATCACTAAGATCATACTGTTATTATTTTTTTATACATGTGTAGTTGATAATAGACTACTGGAAAATGAGTGTATATTTCACTGTGGGGTGTTAAAAAAAAACTGTTTGTGGATCAGTGGATTAAACATACCTTAAACTCCCTGGCTGTAAACACCCACTTCAAATCTTCCCCAAGCCGCATTATTTTTATCTTCTCTAAATAAAGACAAAAATAGTTGCATTGTCAGTTTCTAATAAGAGAAGCTTATGGAGTGGCACTTTCAGTTGTATTTTAACATGCTTTTAGGTCTTGAGCCAAAGATATTAGCCTCCCAGCATTGGTAAGCCCAGGATCAAGCTAAGGTTAGGATGTGATTTGTATGTGATTTTGAAATGACAACGCCAATGTTAATCAACATATACAGAACAATAACAGATTATCCCTGTCAGTGGATGCACTCTGTACCATCTGTTAAGGAGCAGCGCATGAGAGAATGATGATGCTCACTTCTGTGTTATGTTTACATATGTCTGTTTTTTTTAATATTGTGTTTTAGGTTGTTTGTTTTTCTGTAGATATGTGTGTATATATGTATATGTGAATTTTTATGCTATAGTATTTCAAGATATATATATATATTGCGCTTCTGATTTGCACATGCCTATTTATTGCCATTCTATTTTTTCCTTTAAATAACAACAACAGGTCAGCGCTTCCCTCCTCCTCTCCTTTCCTCTGTCTCAGTGGCTGAGTCTGGGGCACTGTTGCAGTCAGACGACACTGTCTGACTCTGCTCTGCTGTAATCTGACATGGCTAATCTCATCTCTCTGTCTTCAGGACTGGCAAACTACCTGGGTCTCTCCAGCCAATTAGAGTCCATCTGCACAGCACACACCATGCAGGCTGGGCTGAAGCCAACCTCTGTAGGGGACCGGCCAGCCTAGTCAGGCTGCTGAAGGGCTCAGTGGTGGCTAAGGCTGTCTGGTCTGGGCCCAAAATATCTGCTTCCATAACCGCCCATCTGCCCATGGCTTGGCCTGGTACACTTTCATCCCCTGCTGCCCCCAAAATTTGTGATACTCTGCAGGCTTGCTGCCAATTAAAGCACTGATTGCCATACAGTTGTTAGGCTGTTGCCAAAGCAATGATTTATCATTGGGTTAAGTGGCCTACTATTGTGCCAAAGTTTGTCTTTTTTCATTATGGCTATTGCACAGCATTGACACACAAAAAAAGGTTATTAATTACTATAAACATTTAAACAAATGATACAAACTATATTAGAAGATTAATCCACTCTCAGTCAAAGACTTATCCATGTGTGTACTGCATGATATATCATCTTATTTTTTCCTTGGTTTTCATTTTTTGCTAATTAAGTGTATTTTATTAATTATTATTATTATTAATCATTATTTATTTGTAACTTATTTTTAATTGAAATGGTAATAATACATACATTTCCAACTACTTGCAGAGAGGTAAATAAAACGAAACAAGCCTTCTAACAGCTTGGTTTCTCATCAAGCCGGTCTCACTTAATCACCTTAGCTAAATTAGTTTGAAATTAGCCCTCTTTCTGACTCCCGTTCTCCATCTTTCCCCTCCTTTCCTCCCCCTTTCCTCCCCAGTCGTTTTCACAGCTTTGTGGATTAGACAGATTACCCGTCTGAAACTCTGTTTTTCTTTCTTTCTTTTTTTCTTTCTCCCCCTGTCTCTGCTCCAGTCCTTCTATCTTGCCAGATGTTCATCCAGAATGCGCATTTGTGTATAACACAACAAACAGATTCATTTTAAAGTGAACAATGTTTACCTCTTGCCCTATACTGGACCAGGGCCCAGTCTCAGAAACAAATGAGGTAAATGCAGAACCTAACAATGAGATAAGAAATTACTGTCACAGGGACATACACCATAAAAGTTTTGAGTGAGCATTATTGACGCTACTATGGGAGTGCAACAACACATACTGCATGTAACCTTGTGACTCTCATGGGCCAAAGGTCTGTCGTCTTATGACTGCATTATTACTAATGGGAAAACTGAAAATGAAATTAAACAAGTCTTGGTTTTGAATTTATTTAAGGGAAACGATGCCACGCCTGTTTGGAAAGAAAAATTAAATTGGTTAAACAATAAATGAGGAGTCATCAATGACTGGTATGAGTCGCATCTCAAGGACAGGCTTGATCTTGTCAGATGTCAAATCTGTTGACTTGCTGCTGATTGCAACAAAACAAAACAAAACAGCACACACACACCCCCCCCCCAAATCTGGACACGTCATGTGGGTACCTGGTGATGCAGGCACCATTTCTACTGCTATTTGTTATATTAATATAAATATTAATTCATTAATTATTAAAAAAAGGAACTGAAGATTATCAGAGTAGCCTAATTGCATTAATTGCAGCTAATAGGGCTTTGAGTGATTATATATACATATTACTTTTGAACCCTAAAGACCAGGAAGTACTGCTTTTATCACAGTTATTTGTATTCGTGTCTTCCTTAGCCTTCAGTGAAAAGATTAATTTCCCTGCTTAGGATACCTTTGCGCATGTCGACGTGCAACAACTCAAATACGTTGAGTACAAATTGCGTAAATTTTCGTTCCAACAATCACCAGTAGCCTACAGCTG